>PVKN010007409.1:0-26739 GCA_004027915.1 Capromys pilorides | reverse complement strand
TAATAGGTCTCCCCCACTCCTACCCACTCACCCACCCTTACAGTTTTAGCATTTCTCCTATGCAAAGAGCAGACAGCAGAAAGCCCAGAATTTGCTGCTGTTTCTTCCCAGTAAGGCTCTCTCTTTCATGGGACTTCCATGGAACCATCTCATGGTTGTTTAGGAAGGGTTTAATCAGTAGATACATTATTTCCTCTTTTAAATATTTACACCTTCTCCTAGAGAGATGAATGGTGAACATGAAATAGTTCCATTTCATTCTTCCCATCAAACAGAATTATTTCAATGAGGTTTGATGACTATCTGACTTAATTGGTGACCACAGATCACTGAGTGGAGGCCAGAAGTCTTCTTCGCTTTTACAAACTCCTCTTTATATTCAGTGTTAGCACATTGATGGAATGAATCCTAAAGGATGGTGTGGCATAATGATAAGCCTAATAGCAATGCATTGAGATCCTCCCTCCATCTTTAAGTGTTAAGACTGGGGTGTCCTCGTCCAGCGGCATGCGGGGCGTCCTTGAGCAGAGCACTGCACCCACATCTTGGACACCCACCAACAAGGCTCTGCAACCTAACCAGTGTGGGTGCTGTGTCTCTTTCAGATGATTTCAGTGGAGAGAGTGATTGAGTACACAGACCTAGAGAAAGAAGCGCCTTGGGAGTACCAGAAACGCCCGCCGCCAGGCTGGCCCCACGAAGGAGTGATCATCTTTGATAACATGAGCTTTACATACAGCTTGGATGGGCCTGTGGTATTAAAGCACCTCACTGCGCTCATTAAATCAACAGAAAAGGTTGGTTTAGATCCCCTTGCTGCTTCCTAGTTTCAAGTATTCAGTGCCATGTGTGCTCATTGGTGTCCTGGTGGACCTGTGATCTGTAGGTACAGTGAGATCAGTGATGACAGAGATTCGTCTTTTGTGGAAAGAGACTGTGGAAGAAAGAGACCAGCATTTCTTCACAATGCGGAGAGTGGCCTTGTGGCAATTGGTGGACCCTGAACATTAGGATTGGTTTAACCTGACTCAGGCTACCCGGGATACTGTTTCGAACATCTAATTATTCATGATTGTATCTACAGAGTAGTGCTGGCTCCTTTTCACTGAGGCTCCTATACCCATTTCCCATCGGTTCTTGTACCTTGTGTTGCTCAAGTGGTTTGGTCCATTGTTACTGCTGCCCCTTGTCCTCTTTAGCCTGTCTCGCCTTTGCACATAGGCTTTGCTTTTGCTCTGCTGGCCTTCCACAGCCTCTTGTTTCCTCCTCAAAGAGCTGGTGTTCACGTGGCTTCCTCCTGGTTCCTGGGCTGGGTGAGCCACTGCTGTGACCTCGTCCAGACCCCAGGCCCAGGCCTTGCTGGCCAGAGCTACATGGCCATTTCTCAACCACCAAGAAAGAGTGCAGGACCCACAGCCCCATCAGGCTCTGCAGAGCCCTGAGCTGCAAGGAGCATAGGACTCAGAGCCTCACTTAGAATCCATGAACGGAAAGCCAGGGGCTGGCGTGAGAGGTGCAAGGGAGGCTTGGGGCCTGGATCGCTCAGCATCCACACCACCAACGGTGTCCCTTTCACCCCTCGGGATAGGCTCCTGATGAGACTAACTCCGAGCAAAGCAAGCACTAAGAAGCCCTCTACCAGCCTTAGCTCCCAGCATGGGTGCAACCTGCATGCCAGGGTATCCCTGGTTCCCCCAGACTACCTGTTCTCCCATGCACTCCTGGCTTTGGGAGACCTTTCTTGCTGCTGCTTGGGTGCAGAAAGTCTCTCTCAGCATCAGTGTAAATATCTCTGCATCTCTGAGAGTATCTATTCTTCCATACAGTCTTCTGGACACCTAAAGATCACATTTGTGGTACACAGATTGGTGGCAGCCTCATTCATAAATGCTGAAAGGCAGGAGCTGCTTAAGTATCCACAGGCAGTTGAATGGCATTTAGTCTTAAAAGGAAGGAAATGCCAACTCATGCCACAACATGGATGGGACCTGAGGAACAGCGCCGAGTGAGGAAAGCCAGACACGGGAGCAGCAAGCACAGTAGGAGTCCACTAGCATGCCGTGCTGAGCTCAGTGCAGCTCTTGAGAACACAAAGAGAACTGCCCTTGCCGGACCCTGGAGCGCCAGTGTTTCTTTAACACGTTCCTGCCGGCTTGAACCTCTGGTGACATGTGCGTCACTCTTCCATCAGACAGCTTGTACCAGCAGATGGGACTGCCCCGTGCAGCCTGCTGGGACAGTCGTGCATGGACCACTGTAGTTAAGAGCCACCCAACAGTGAGGTGTACGAACATAGCCCCATCGTGAACAGGTTCGTGGGTAGAGTTCCAGTTTTGCGAGATGAGAAGAGCTCTGGAAGTGGAGGTAGGCTGCACTGCAGGGTGACCGTAATTAGCATAATTAACGTACACTTAATTATGGCGGTAAATTTTAGGTCACTTTACCACAGTTTTTGAAAAAAATTTTGGGGGCATGGTGCATGCCTGTAATGCCAGCACTCAGGAGGCTGAGCAGGAGGCCCATCATGAGTTTGGGACCAGCCTGGGCTACCTAGTGAGCTCAAGGCCAAAACAAAAACAAAAAAAAAAAAGACTCAGTTACAAAAGAGAATGTCATGGTATGATTTGTATTCTGAATTTGTGTCTTGTTATACTTTGAGTGTTCAAGATAGCTGGCTGTGAGCATAAGTAGCACCCAAGACACCTGGGACAAACCACATTCACAAAGACAGCTAGGAATGGCTTGGTCCCTGGACAGGAGTTTCCCCCTCCCCCTCTCCCTCCTGCTCCTCGCTGTGCCTCCTGCCCCCGCAGTGCTGAATACTTCAGGAGCTGTTTGTTGAAACTTTCTACCTCAGCCAGGGCCCTTTAATGGCCTGGTCTCAGCCACGCTGTAATGTGTGATACCCTTGTGACGTGAAAGGAGGGAAGTTGCGGCTGCCGCCCAAGGGTGCTCAGAGCGCGGCTCAGTACGCCAAGGGGCCAAAGCGAGCTCCTAATTGCTTCCACAGCTTCCAGGCAGGTCTGGAGACAGTGAGGACAATGGTGTGGGCAGAAGGTCAGCTCCACCTCTGACGAGCAGCAGCCCCTCACGAATGGTGGTGGTGGCATGTGCTTATCTGCAGCCGGTGTATCTGATGACACCGGTGTCATTCTGTTAATTTGTTCATGCGTCAGATATCCCCGGAAGCCACAAAATGTAAATTGTCCAAAAAACTGTATAAGTTAGAAATCCATGTATCCCCAAATTATTGTTTTAAAAGATTCTTTGATCTTAAAATCTCCACGTCACAGGCTCGCTTCAGATGCTAAAATGTTTGACAGTAAGTCAAATTTAAAGATTGCGTTTTGAACATCAACAGTAGCTTGGCTTTTGATTTGTGTCTTAAACGACCGAGTATTTAGGGATTATGTCCATAGTGTGTCCTCTGTGGGGATCATGCCTCTCTACCTAGGACCCCAGAGTGTCCTGCCTCTCACCCCTGTGCCCAGTCCCTGGTTCACGGCCACGCCATTGGAGTTGGATTTGATCAGAAGAGGCAGTGTTTGGGGAGGATGCTGGAGCAGCAGAGACAGAACCTCATTTTCTTTCATTGGCCTCCTCTGCTGAGATTCCTAAAAGTTACAGCAAACAGGACAATGAAGTCGGCACTAAGCAGGTTGCTAATTTAGGGAAGAAATAGCAAGTAAAAAGAAAGAACAAGATTAAATGCCATCTGAGGCTTCTAGGTTAGATTTTAAACACTGGCTGCATTTTTTCATTTAGGTGATTTTGTGGTTGATTTGATCATTTTAGAAAGTACTGGGCCATTCTAAAGCGTTTCCCAGCTCTAAAGGCAGGTTGATTTTAGTCTGTTATTTTTTGTCGCACAGAGCTATTACTTCAGTAATACATTTTTACAGATGTGTACTAGACCTTGCGATAATATGTGAAAATATTAGTTTCCTGAATTTTCTCCTGTTTTACATAATGCTTCTCAGAGGGCCTTCTTCTCATGCCTGGTGCCTCCAATTCCCAGCCTGCTCCCCGATCCTTGCTGCTTCAGCAGCAGCTGCCTCTGCTGGGAACCTCATAAAATGCAGGCACTCAGACCCCCCGGCCCGTGCAGCCAGAATCACATTTGTGTCAGACTCTCGCTGGAACCTTGTCTCCCACCAGCAGTTTTTCAGGGCCCGTAATCCATGATTTGCAAGAAACTTCCTTCAGCACCTTGAAATTGAGCCCCTGGGTTTACCCCGGTGTCCCTCACCACTGACCTCTAGAAAGTTCTGGGCCACTTTCCACCATACAGGTTTGTTTAACTTTACATCCTGCGAGCCCTGAGCTTGTGCTAGCGTGTAATTCTGCGTGACCCTGGGTGCTTGCATTTGTGCCCTCTTTCAAGTCGAGCCTGTCTCCTGCTGGAGAACACGGGGTCTCTTCTCTGCTGTCCCTGTGCAGCTGTCCCCGGGTCTGTATCCCACAGTGCCCTGCCCACGCGCTGCCAGGTCTTGAGTTCCTTTACCACCTGGGAGAGTGTAAGAAAGTAGCCTTACTGCCCCCAGCAGGAGCCTAGGTCTGTCTCACCTCCCAGGTGACCTGTGTCCCCAGCCTCCACTGTGGGCACCTGTCCCTCCTGGGGACAGCCACAGGCCCTGCACATTCTTCTCCGACCCCCGCCATCACACCACCGCAGCACCAGCACCCTCTGCACACCCGGAAACTGGTCTGCAGCTGCAGGGAGGCCACACCTCTGCCTCCTCTCCCACCTAAGGAATCGGGTGCTGGGTCATCAAAGTGAGAGGGAGGCCGAGCATAGCAGGCAGAACACAGGCCGGTTTTAGTTCTAGTCCTACTCAGATTACCTCAGGGAGCTCCGTTAATCTTACTAGGTCTCTTTTTCCCTAGCAAAATGGAAGTAATGATACCCCACAGTGAGTACTATAGAGACTGACACCCTTGACTATAGGTTGCTGTCATTATCCTGGGTGTAAGATGAAGGTTACCACTCACCAGCCATAGCTTGTCGTCTGCCCCATGGAAATGAGGCGTCAGCCCCTGGCCACCCTGTTTATGCAGTTCTGGAGTCATCTGCTGTATCTGTCTTCTCCTCCTTATTTATTGTATGCCTAAACAATCTGGTGCCAATTCCAAAACTTTCTCAAGCATGAATTAAACTTTCAGTTCCCAATGGAACTATTTTTCCCAGGACACCACAGCCGATACGAATGGAGAAAGACAAGTCCACGTGGATTCTTACCTTGGTGCATGTGATCCAGCAGAAGAAACCAAATAGTAGCAGAGCAATGGGGGACATCTGCATCCAGGATTGTGGGAGGCCGAGGCAGAAGGATCATACGTTGGAGCCTAGCCTGGGCAATTTAGTGACTTCCCAAGACTGTCTGAAAGAGAAATCAATAAGAAGGAAGTGGGGATGGGCTGGCTACTGTCAAAGGGAAAATTGTCCCATAGTTTGTAAATATTTAGGGAAAGGGGATGTAACACATCTGTTGGAGGTAGAAGTTGTCCATATGAGGGGATGGGTAGAATATTTTTGTGAAATTCACAGTTTGAAATGAAATGGAAGATGGTGGCTAGGATTTTAGCAGGAGGAGGTACGTGTGAAAGGCACTCGGATCAGGAACCACCTTATATTGGGCATAAGGCCAGGAGTCCCCGTGGATGAAGTCTTGGGCACCTTTGCAGGACATGGGGGTGTTGGGTCTAGCAGGCATCACACCTTTTCAGGTTCAGGCCTCACAATAACTAGGAGTCCTAGGAAAGCATTCTCATAGCTACAGATGGAAAGGTTGCTTGGGAGTGTTTTGTAGCATGGTTTTGGTGTGGAACGCCAGGTACAGAGTTGCTTCTTCCAAATGGAGTCTGAGATCCCAGCAGGAAGGCACAGAAAGCAGGTCGTCGGCAGCCCTTATGCTGGGCCAGCAGCACATGGTGAGGAAAGTGGTCATCCACTCTCTTGAGAACCAAGCTAACGTGGATTCAGAGTTGTAATGCATAGGTTGGCCAGTGAGCAGGGGTGTGGCGAAGGGGAGAACCTCATTTCTTTTTCTTGTCCAAATTAAAAAAAAAATTTTTTTTTTCCATGGCTAACATAAAACAAGTTGAAGAGACAAACATCAGGACAAATGTCATTGCCACTATTTTTTCCAGAAGTAATCAGCATTAATAGGAAGACATTCTGTGGCTCACAGCAGCTAGGCTACAAGTCAGGATTCACATGCCAAAATAAGTATTGTCTCACTTAATCTACAAACAAGAGTTGAGGGGCTGGGGAGATAGCTCCATGGCACAAGTGCCTGCCTGACAAGTGCAAGGTCGTGCGTTTGAATGGTCCCACAAAAAAGAAAAACAAGATAGAGTGGAAGTTCGTCCTGTATATTGTAAGAATTTTCACATTTAATATATAGTGACTTGTTTTCCAGTTTCTGAACAGCAAGTCAGTCCCTATCAGCGCCTTTTAAGATACTTGTATCCGTTGCTTAGCAGTCCCATGTCTAAAACTTGGTTGAAAAGAAATAATTAAGGCCGGGAAGATCTAGCTCCAAGGATATTTAACATGATGCTATTTGTAATAGCAAAATATTAACCTGACCATGCACCAATAGGGAGTTCGTTAAATGATCAGACACATTGAACCATTATATGGCCCTTAAAAGTTATTGTAAAATAGTACATGAGGACAGGATAGCAGTATATTCTTACCAATCTCATTTTTTTTTTTTTTTTTCAGTATGTGAGTGTGTAACTTTAGGAGCGCGCGCGCGCACACACACACACACACACACACACACACACACAGTACAGCCACATAAGAGGAATGGTTCTATCAGGGTGTTGGATAGGTGGCTAATACTCGTAACTTTTCAAGTTGATTTTCACTGATTATAATTAGGAGGTGTCTGGTTTATTTTGTGTTTCAAAGCCACATGCTCAGGTGACAGTTGCTGCAGTTAAAATGAGCTCACGGAAGCAGGAAACAGGTGTAGTCTTCAGGGCTGGTCCCCAGGCTGCCACTGGAGGACACTAGAGGCTTCGTGGGTGTTAGAAGTTTAGAGGTCCCCGTGGGGCCATCCAGAGCTGCAACTGTATGCATGAGGTGCTGGGTATCGATCGTGTTGGCTGTGATGGATGCTGGGAGACCCAAGTGCAATTGTCTGGTAGGTTAATACATTTTTCAGAGACCAACCTTCGCCCACCAGGGAAAAAATAAAGGGGCAATTACAGAGTGATCAAAGTAAGACTACTGTAGCTCTTGGTGTGTTTCTGGTGGCATGAACTGCTATTACTAATTTCCTTCCCCCAACATCTGGGAATTGGTGACCGGTCATAATCTTTCAAACCATAGGTTTTTGTTTTTGTCTTGTTCTGTGTTTTTGAAAAGAAGGAGAACAGCGGCTGGCGTGATAGCTCAGCAGTCTGAAGCGCCTGCTTAGGCAAGCTTAGGCAAAGTGCAGCGACCGCGATTCGATCCCATGCACCATGTGCTGCCCCAGCTCAATCGCCAGGGTGGGCTGAGCCAGCCACCAAAATTAAACCAAACCAAACCCAAGAGGAATTCTCAGAGTTGTGGAGGTTGAATTCTTAATATCAGCTTGCCACCAGGATTGGCTTCCGGTGTGGCCTAGCAGGGCCCTCAGATAACCATGTCCACTATGTCCTCACATGGTCTTTCTCATGCATGTAGGATGAGAGAGATGGCTAGTTCCTCTTCTTTTAGACACCTGACCTTTGAGATTCGGGAGCCACCCTGTGACTTCATTTACTGTAATATTTCCTTGAAGGCCCTGACTCCTAATGTATTTACCTCAGGGATTAGGGCTTAAACACCACCATTAAGGGAGGGCACATTTCCATCTATAGTGTGTGTGGTGTTTTTCTGAAAATGGGCATTTGAACGAAAGGCACCTTACTTCCAGTCCCATCCAAGGACACTAAGCCCAGGCAAGGGAAGAGCTTCCTAATAATCCCGATCAGAAGGCTCAGGAGCCAACTATTTATCCTCTCTTGAACTCATAGCTCACAGTCCTGAGGTTATATGCAGCTCTCAGGATCCTTGTCTTGAAGTGGCTCGCATGGCTATTTAATAACAGTTTACAAAGGTTTGGGGTGGAGCAGGTTTTAGTTTTCTTTGTAGCCAATAGCCTGTGAGTTTGGGGTGTCCGAATGTGTTATGAACATGGCACCTGCCTATGTCTGGGTGCATAGCTGTCTTCATGTGAGAAGGCCCAGGAATATGGAAATGCACTTGAGCCATGTATGTATCTACTGGGACACACAGACCTGTGTGCAAAAGTGGTTCCACCTGTCAAATGCAAATCAGAACTCCTAAGAGGTAGATTATGACTGTAATTTTTTAAAATTGATGAAGTGACTTCTTGCATTTAGCTCCTGTAAAGATTTTTTTTTTTTGTATTTTATATTTTGTACAGGGTCTCACTACGCAGCTTAGACCTCCTTTCTTCAGCCTCCCTAGTGCTGGGATTACAAGCATGTGCCACCATGCCCAGACTCAGTCACTGGTTCAGCTCCTCTGGGGGCAGGGCCAGCGCACCATGTGGTGCCAGGGATTGAAACCGAGCCCCTGTGCTTGCCTAAGCAGGCACCTACCCAGTCTGCTGAGCTGTCTTACTGGCCCTTAAAGATAATTTTTGAAACTCTATTATTTGAGAGGATTCCAATGAGATGACATGTAAAGTTCCCAGCATATAATCAGTTCAGTTTGTTTCCATTTGAAGCAATGAGTGTTTAAACTTTGCTGAATTAATTGACAAATAGTTAAAGATGTGTCTTAGGCCCTTCGCTGATTCCAGATTTTTAAGTAAGGATGCTGTTATCTCCTGGGAAGCTCTCCCTCAGCAGGGAATTTTCAGTTGAGGAAGCCTACTGGTGGAAAGGCCAGGGCAGGCCAGATAGCTCAGTGAATTAAAGTGCCTGTTGAGGCTGACAAAAGGACTAGGGGTTTGATCCCTTTGTACGGTGCCCGCCCCCCCAGGTGCACTGAGATGACAATTGAGACTGAGCGTGGTGATGCACATCTGTAATCCCAGCACTTGGGGAGCCTGAGACCAGGAGGATCACTCGGAGTCCGAGCTGTGTAGTGAGACCCTGCAGACCCTGTACTAAATACATAAAAAAAGGCTAGCTTTCTGAATACAGATGTAACTGCGTGTTTCTCAGGAGCCACTTTTACTGTGCAGCTTCCCTCCTGACCAGCATTTTAGCTGCATTCGATTGATTCTTTGATCTTGTTCTTCACATACCTCATTTCTCTTCAGCTTTGGCTTTCATGAGAGGAATGATGTTTGACAGGAGTCTTTCCCCAGGAGCAACTACAAGTATTCATTGGTTTGTAAAATGCTTTTTGAACTACTGAGATGAAAGGCCCCATATAAACAGCAATTGTTATTTTTGTTGTTGTTGTTGATCTTGCTATGTGTGTTTTGGCTGCTGTGTACTGTCTTCTAAGACACGGGAGCCCTGGGTTTTGAATTTGTAAGGTATTTCCTTTTGAGGCAGAAGAACAGAATAAGATTTAGTTTCTCTACCATGAATAACTTATCTTAAATGACAGGACTCCATGACAATGAGTACTTGCTTATAACACTCCTGACGTGAGTTGTTAACATCTCCGTGACATTCCTCGAGAAATTCTCAAGGCTCAGAATACTTCGATTTTGGAGGTGAAGCCCTCTTAAAAGCTGACTTCTTGAAACCACTTAGAGGGCTGCTGGCTTTCCCTGCTAGGAGACTGGTGACTAATTTTAACTCTGTGGTTGGTCAGCAGATTTTAGTGGGGCGCTCTTGCTCCACAGGGGCACTTGTCACTCTGACATTTTAGATCATTCCAGTTGGGGGCTGTGTCTGACATCGAGTAGGTAGAGGCTAGGGGTGTGGATGGATATCTTACAGGGTACTGAATAGACCCCACCAGGAGGAATTACCCAGCCCCTAAGCTCAACAGTGCTGCAATTGAGAATTTTTTAGATGACAAAACTGAATAAACATTCACAGTTCACTTGAAAAACCAGAAATATTTTCTTAGGTTTGTTTAATTTTCATTAGAAGTTAAATACTATTAACTTTTAATCCCTCCTCTTGGATTTCTCTGTAGGTTGGAATTGTGGGAAGAACCGGAGCTGGGAAAAGTTCCCTCATCTCAGCCCTTTTTAGGCTTTCAGAACCTGAAGGTAAAATTTGGATTGATAAGATCTTGACAACTGAAATTGGACTTCACGATTTAAGGAAGAAAATGTCTATCATTCCTCAGGTATGCAAGTCAGAGCACTCCTACACGTTCCTTTCATATGGACTCCTATGTTTAGTTGCTTTTAATTTTATTGGTCTTTTTAAATTGGATTGATGCTGTTCCCCAATAGACCATACTTTCATAGGTATTTCCAGCAAGTATTTTCATCAGATATTAGAGTTTATTCACGTGTGTGGGGGTGGGAGAGATGGGCGGACTCAGGAATACTTATCCAGACAGATTTCTGGCCTCCACTTCCCTAGGCACTGCAGTTGTAGCCACTGATAACCACATAATTCTGAGGACAGAATGATAGATGGTTCGTTTAGCACTTGAGCGGTTTCTGTAGGGAAACTTGGAGTATAAGTGTCTTAATGAGGGAATTTTGCTGTGGGAAGGAAAGCTACCCTTTCAAGGGCAATTATTTCTGTGGAGAGCTTTCTGTGGAACCATAGGGCTGAGAATTACAGAGCTTACAGGCGCTTCACAGACATTCTTAGAATGCAGGCATTTGTGCACCATGTTAGCCAGGGAGGCAGCCAGTAGAGGACGGCAGAGAGGACTGGGAGAAGGAATTGCGGCTGTCGGTGCTTGTTCTTCTCCTTTGTGATGAGCTGGTGGTACCACTTCCTGGAGCTGTGAGTGTGTGCAGTGTTTCTTGTGAACCCCTGACCTTGTTACCACAAGGGTGGACTCTTGCACTGCCTTCTCCTCTGGAGCTCTGAGTTGCCTTCTTCTGCTTCTTAATAGAAGATTTTTGAGAGTGTTGTAGAGATTGGATCACCTGCACAACGGAGGCTCCTGTCACTGCTCTGAGTTCTTCTACTCAACGTCAATTCAGAAAGTATTTATTGAGTAATTACTGTCTTCCAGGGACAACACAGGGCCTGTCCCCACAGGCCTGGGGCCCTCAGCTCTGGGACATGAAGTCTTTATTGCACCTTCAGCCCTGCCACTTGCACACGTTCGACTTCAAGCTTGCTAGGTGGGGTTTCTGAGGGCTTTTTAGACTGCAACCCTCTGCCCATCAAGGGAGCTAGGGAGCACACACAGGCACACACTTATTCCTGCGATGAGACATACAGAGAAGGAATGAAAGAGAGAGAGTCAGGCAAGCGTGCTCTTCGGGCATATGGTCAGGAAGAGCCTGCAAATACTGTTTACTAGGAAGCATTGAGAATCTGGTGCCCCACAGGGAGGCCAGCCTGGGTATTCAACTTATAACTGAGTACGGCTATTGCTCCCTGTCATCAGCCTCTGAGAGAGCAGAGTCATTTTAAGTAATTTTGAAACCAAGATACCCAGAACCACAACGAGACACCACTTCACAATAGCTACTATCAAAAAACAACAAAAGGGTTGAGGTGAGGATGTGGGGAAATTAGAATGCTTGTGCTGTGCTGGTGAGGATAGAAGATGGTGCAGGCGCTGAGCAGAATGGCCAGGAAACCCCTCGCAAAATGTTACTGTGCAACCCAGCAATTGTACTTTGGAGTATGTGCCACAGAGAATCAAAGGCAGAGTGCTGAGCAGATGGTGCCTCTATGTTCCCCGCCGCATGGCTCAGGCAGCCAAGAGGTGGAAGCCACCCAAGTGTCCGTCAGCAGGAGAATGGCGAAGAAAGATGTGGTTGCTCCATACAATGGAAAATTATTCAGCATTAAAGAGGAAGGAAACTCTGATACATGCTACAACATGGATCGACTTGGAAGGCATTGTGTTACAAGAAATGAGCCAGTCACAAAATAACAAGTTCTGAATGTTCCGCTACGATGAGGTGTTTAGAGTCGCGGAGCCAGGATGGTGTGTGACAGGCGCTGAGAGAAGGCGGATGCACTGGTTTGTTTAATGGTGCAGTTTCATATCCTTAAGTATTATAAGATGGAAAGAAAATCCTGTGAATGGCAGTGAAGAACACAAAAGCAATGTGAATGTATTTAATACCCAGAGCTGTATACTTAAAAGCGGTCAAGGTGGTAAACTTCAAATGATGTGTACTTCCTCACAATTCAGAGAAAAGGATAATATAAGTCTTTCAGGGAAAAAAAAAAAAAAAAAAAAGGAAAAGATCTTTTTCATCACATCAGATTCACTCTGGCTTTTAAAGCATGACTTAGTAGTTACAGTAGAAGAAGCGAACTTTCAATTCCCAAGTTACATCTTTGGTTGTGCTTGTCCCAGAAGCGAGCCAAAGAAGGTTTATTCAGCAGAGACAATGCGCCTGTCTGTAAAGTGCTTTCATACCTTTGAAGGAAAGGATCTAGAAACGTGCTACTTCTAATGCTTCTTAATAAGAAGCAGTTGTCAGCCTGTGTACATAAAAGAACTCTAAATAAAGAAGTAGCGTTAGATGATTCTTGGCTCTGCCAGGAATGTTTTGGAAGCACATCTGAGCAAAGACTAAGAACACCTTGACATCACCAGGTTTTGGTTCTGTTCCATAAGTTCCCACCCTCCTTTTGTGCAAAAGCTCTGTGTATCCACTCCAGAGAATGCACTTACAAAACAGTGCTAAGCTTTGTATCCATGTAGATCACGGTCACCAAGCATTGTAAACACGCAACCTTTGTATTTTGCCTGCATATGCCTTTGTCTCCAAGGCGCAATGTTGGTTGATACAAGAAACATACCGTAGTGTGGAGACTTGGGATGAGTAAAGGGTCTAGAGGCTGCCTTGGGTAGCCTCTGACAGCGTGTACTGAGCAGGAACACTGGTTTCCACGAGTGTGTGACCTCTTAAGATGTCACCTAGCCCTCTAGTGTCAGTGTCCTTGTCCTTAAACTGGACTAGTAATTCCTGCTTCACAGATTTGTTATGAAAAATTAACTGTGAAAACTCAGTTCATATGTTTGAGGAATAATGACTTTATTAAGGCTTAGGATGTGGCCATTTTAAGCATGATTGCGCCTGAAGTAGAACTAGGTCTTGGCTCAGTGATCTCTCTGGTTTTTTTTTTTAATAATCTTTGGTAGTTTTCTTTAAAACGATTTTTATAAGTATAAAGAGTGAAGTGGCAAACCCAGGCAAAACACACACACACTTACTGGGAGTTCAAGCTAAGGCCTGATGCATAAACGGAATATGTTACCTGTAAGGAACAATTGGCGAGACTGTCCCTTTGTCTTCTGGGCTTCCGCCTGCCCTGGCACACATGCTTCCTCAGTCCACCAGTGCCCTGCTGTCCTTCTTGCAGGCCCTCATGCAGCCAGTCCTCCATGCAGCTCACGGCAGTTGTCCCCAGCCCACCCACATTCCTGACTGCTATCTCCTGGAGGACAGGGCTGCCCCTCTCCCTCTTGTTGACCTCAGTTTGTGGCAGCCTTGGGGCACTACCGAGGGGCAGCTCCCATTTGTAGCACCCTCTGTGCAGTTTGGCTTCCCTGATGCCTCTCACTTCAAGGTTCACTTAATCTTTTCATCATGCCCACCTACCAGTTCAAAACCAAGGCACAAGGAAGCAAGAGAGCCAGGCTTCTAGGCTAATCAGGGAGATGATCAACATGGAAGTGTCTGAGCCTCCTGCACGCGGGTGGCCTGTGAGATCTGCAGGAGGAACACTGCTTTGCTCCCCAGTCCAGCGTGGGTCGAGTGCTTGCCCCTGTACACACATGCCCAGAAAGGAAAATCTCATAAAACATCAAACCTCGCCGCGCTGCTGCACTCTGATGTTTTCTATTATATCCATTCTACTCTAGTTCGTAGAAAAGACAAAGCAATGATCATGGGCCACAAAATTGATTTCATGATCTACTGGCTGCACCAGCAGTCTGCAGCAGTGTCCTCTGTGCTGCTCCTCGTGGCCAGCTCAGCACCAAGAAATGAGCTCAGCTGTGGCGTTTTGCATGGAGCTCTGCAAAGCAGGCAGGGCAAGCCCCGTGTCTCAGGAGGAAACAGGCCTGCAAAGATTTGTAGCTAATAAGTGGAGTCACAACTTGGCAATCAGACTCCATACATTGTTTTTCGGTAAATATTCGTTGACAGCAGAATCACATCAGATCAGATGTTTTAGGCATTATCTATGCACCCTACTTAAAAGGCACCCCCAAACGTCATAAGCAAAGAGACTGAGTAAGAGAGAGATGGAAAGCTGCATTCTCCTGCAGTTTTGTTTCATTTGCATGGTTCTGTATGGCAGTTTTGAAAGAGTAAATGTTTCAGGAGGGCTCTTTTTTATCAAACAAAACTTGTGACACCAGGCACTAAAGTTAACTCATGTTAGAGACAGGATTGCTTCTGCGTCATGGATGGGTCAGTGTCAGAGACCCTCCTTGCTGGAGCTCAGAGAGCTTTTCCTGACCATGGTCCAGTGGCTCCAGAGCCTGAGACAGCCTGATATGAAGGTGAAGGGCTCATCTGTCTGTCCTCAGCATAAATTCAGGACAAGCTGTTTGCATTACAATGACCTGATGATGCAGGACAGGTGGGATGTTTGGAGCCAAACAATGCAAGGGAAGCTGGAGGCTGTTTTCCTCAGTTGCAAGATGTAGGTGCATCTGGCCCAGGTCTTCTTCCTACCTGGAGAAGGAAACTTCCCTGTCTTCCCTCCTCATGCTTCAAAGTCCTTGTCCCTCCTGAACCTGCCATGATCAGTTCAGAGTTCGGGACTAAGGCGCTGGTAGGATCACGGAAATCACTTTTAAAACAAACCCCGTATTGTTAAAGAAGGGACTCCCAATAGGTACTCAAAATTTCAGCAATAAGCAAACCCTGAGGTGCTTCCTACCTCAGCTCCTCCAGCAGACCAGGGAGCTGAAAGACGCTTTCCTGCTCCCAACGCGAAGAGGTTAAATGCAATCCTTGAAGAGAACCTCAAGGTGAGACTGTCTTCAGGGAATATTCGCTTATCGCAGCGCATCTGCAAGAATAGATTTCAAAACTCTTTTGGATAGATTCTTTACACCTAGTGCCCCTATCCTTTTGGCACAAAGAAAATGTTTTCAGTTGAAGAGTAATTCCATGCAAATTCAACATTTACGATGGCACCCCGAGGGTTGGTGCACATCAACAGCTATCTTCTTTATCATGATTGAAAATTCCTTTTCTATAGTGAATAGATTTTTAAAAATAAATTTTACATTAGAACAAAAGCCAGGTAGGCTTTAAACAGTCCATTCTGCCATTTTGGGATTTCTATTCCCTGCCTTTCCTTCAGTACATTGAAAAGGTTAAGCAGAGCTGTGTCTCTTTAAGACTTCTTTTTGATTACCTGGCTTTTTTTTCTTTTTTCTTTTTGTATTCTTTTCTTCTCTGAGAACAAAACTCCAAGAGGGAAAAAAAGGTAGGTATGCTGTTACGGGTAAAGAAATACAATTGGATCCAGGCCTAATGCAGTGTGCTTTTGTTTCTAAACACTGGAGTCTTCATTAAAGCCCATGAAACTGCTCCCAGGAGCCGGTGACCTTTTTGTACCTAAAGAAGACTTTACATGACTTAAATTCTTTTTCCTTTGTTGGTGAACAGTATTCTTTTCTTCTGAAAATGGATGATGATCAGTTCATTCAGAGGCTACAGGACTGAACAAAGAGGGAGGGTGACTGAGATTTAAAGTGACTTGGGGGGACCCCCTCCTTCCCAAGACCAGGAGATGCGCTGCTCTTAAAGAAGATTCTCAGGATTTGGAAATAAGTGCAGTGGGGAAGCAGCAGCAACAGCAGCTGTTGAATATATTTTAGTAGAGGAAGTTTCCTAGTTTGGGATCCAAAAAGATTAAAGTGTTGTGCTTTGTCTTGCTGGTTGGTTGCAGTTCTGTCCTGGTCCCTGGTTGTTGTTTTAAGTAGCTGAAGGTCAGTGGGTAGAGTTTCCTCCTGAGATAATGGAGGCCTGTCTTCCAGTCAGTAGATAGAAAAGGTCTAGGAAGCCTGTGCCTTTCAGTCTTCAGGGATTATCAACTTACTGTCCTAAGTGTTTCAGTTGACAATGGCCACCTTTCGGTCACCGGTTTACTATGAACTTACCACGATAGTAATAGAGAAAAAATTAATTACTAAGTATAGCCCTCAGTATTAAAAAAATACTTGAACTTTAAACTGAAAAACAGGTCTGCTTCTAGTCTTCTATTTAAATTATTGCATTCAATAAGAGCATTTGTTTCCCTAACTGTACCATGCCAGCCAACTGTGGAGGTAAAAATAAAAACTCGTGTTTTAAACCTGTACCTTCAGGAAAAACATGTGGTCTAGTAACTTTTGTCTGTACTTACAAGAAGGTTGTATATCTTTCCATAAATCCTTCCACTGAAATGTCTCTCTGCAAACACTTTTATAACACTTATTTATGTCACTTTATTAGCTTCCTTGCATGAAGAGAGGTACTTTTAAATAATATCTATCAGAAATGATAATTGATTTGGCCCCTGTCTCCCCCTTGCAGTATGTGTCTATTATGAGCACTGTGTTACCCTTCAAAGATAATTTAATGATTTCTTACTTGACCAGTGCATGAAAGTAGAGTGAATAGCACCCAAATGAACACCACAAATAAAACATGTTGGCATAGCACAGCAGCCATTGTGTACAAATTATTTGCTCATCTTAAAGAAAAATGTTGCTTTACTTGGTTAATTTTTTATTAAATCATTCTCCTCATTCAGCAAGTTTAGTTGGGAACTTTACTCAGTAAAATGGATGGTCAGCACACCATAACAAAGGAAAAACGTTCTTCCTTACTAAATTGTTTTCTTCTGCCACTACTAAATAAATATGAGCGATTGGCCAAGATTTCTGTTTAGACTGACAGTATAGATTTATGTGGAGGCCTTCTCGCAGTGGGAAAAGCTTGAACTTTACTTTTACCTTTTTCTCCAGCCCACACAGTGGTTTGGTGACAATTAACAGAGCCTCCTTGGGGCTATGGTAGAGCGGCCACAGATGGCCCAGGCCTTAGATCTCACATTAGTCTCCCGGTCTTTGGAGAGACCCATCCTTTCAAAGAGTTCCTAAAGGGAAGGTGGTGAAAGCTGTCTTAGGCACAAGGCCTTGGTTAAGAAAAAGAGGATTGGACTTAGAAAGAGTACATTCTGGTGCCTGTTCTCATAAGACACTGAATCAGCATTTCTACATACACTAAGTACTATGAACCTTTCCGCCCTTTACCAGAGGAAAGAAGACCAGTCTGTAAAAAGCAAAGCTATTTTCTCATATATTGGCTCAAGTATCACCTCTCAGGAGGGTACTTCGTAAATACCCAGTTTTAAACTATCAAATTCAATCTGTTCACCAGAAATGATTTTGCTGTAGGAGAGGAACCTGAAGGAAAAAGTAGTTCCAAGTGGTAGAAGCCTCCCTAGATGAGAAATGGACCTGTGGCCATTAATATAAGCCAGGGCATCACCTCTGTCTTCTCCAAATACGTGCAGGGCCGACTCCTTAACCTGTCCTTCCAGCCCTCTGTCTCCTCAAACACCATCCTATCCCAAGAAATCTAGTATCATCCATAGTAGGAGTTCTTGTTGAGTGATGGGAGGGCAATCGGCACAGGGAGGAAAGGTGGGTAGCCACACCCCGTCCTGTATACTTCATATAAACAAAGAAAGGAGAACTTACCCAACTTACTGGAATCTTAGAGTTGATCATGATAAAGTGTACATGTGTACTCTTAAAAATCTGAAGTAGAATGATGGCTGTTCCCTGACAAGAAATTCCCACCACTGCATAGATTATTGCTTAGGTTTAGCATTAAAATCATTTGTTGTAAGTGCAATCTTTTTTTATAGTGTAGGTTTCTTTGTATTAGTATGTGCTTTCAGTACATAACTGCATTCATCTTGGGAAAGATATACATATATGTGTCATATCCTGATCATTTAAATGAGGCTGTTATTTTTTTCTTAAGATCAGTTCAGTTATTATTCAGAAACATTGTATGATTGACTAGTGGTGTGGGTGTGCTTTTGTGAGGAATTACTCACTTAACCAACTACTTAGTGTAATACAATGGTCCTTTCAGTGTCTTCTTAAGTTCTGGATTTTGTCATGTATCTTGATGGGAAGCCATTGGCCTCCTGCCTCCATTCCTCCCCTACTAGTCTTAAGATGAAGAATCTGCTGGACAATATCATTCTTTTCTTTTTAAGTTTTATTAATTTTAATAAGAAAAAAACGAGACAGTTCCAAAACAGTTCAGTAGGACAGCCACAACGATCAATACAATGCATATTGCTTTCTTCACAGTAGTTGTTCAGAGTACAAGATGCAGACATGATAACTTTTCTAAACACTATTAGTATAAATTTTCTCATTAAAGTAAGAGAAAGTAGTTGTATGTATAGTCCAATATTCCATAATAGTAGTGGGTTATCAGCAGAACTGGCAATGTTGGAAGCTGTTGACTTGAGCGTTTTACAGCTCAGCATATTAATATGGCTTTACTTTTTATACCTTGTGGTTAAACTTTTCTTATCTCTACATGCCGAAAGCTAAAACTTGACCCACGTCTATCACCACGCACTAAAGTCAAAATGAATTAAAGATCTAAATATTAAAACAGAAACACTAAATCTCCTGGAAAAGAAAGTAGGAGGAAATCTTGAAGATCGGGGTAGGCAGACAGTTCATGGAAAAAAATCAAAATGCACGTGTAACACTTGAAAGAATTAACAACGGGGACATCCTCTTATTGAGAAGTTTTTGCGCATCAAAAGAAATTACCAACAGAGTAAAAAGACAACCCACAAATTTTGAAAAAAATCTTAATAAGTATTCAGACAAAAGTCTTCTCTATAGAATTTATAAAGAACTAAAAAAATTAGGGCCCCAAAATTTAAAGACCCAATCCAGAAATGGGCATCTGAGATGAATATACAGTTCTCAGAGGAAGAACTACTAGAAGGTAGTAAATACATGAAAAATGCTCCACATCATTAGCTACCCATGAAATGCAAATAAAACAACATTGAGATACCATCTCACCCCAGAAAGAATGGCTATCATAAAGAAATCAGCCAACCACAAATGTTGGAGAGGCTTTGGGGAAAAAGGAACACTTCTTCACTGCTGGTGGGAATGCAGACTGGTGCAACCATTATGGAAATCAGCGTGGAGAATCCTTAAAAAAATTAGTACGGGAAATCCCATTCAATTTAGTTATCTCCCTACTGGGAATTTTCCCAAAAGAGCTGAAAACATCATATCATAGTGATGTTTATGCACTTATGTTTATAGTAGCACAATTTATGATAGCCAAATCTTGGAAACAACCAAAATGTCCCATCACCTGAAGAATGGATGAAAAAGTTGTGGTGTTTTTATACAATTGAGTATCACTCAGCTATAAGGAATGATAAAGCCTTCATATAGAAGTGGATGTGTCTTGAATGTATACTCAGAAGTGAAATAAACCAGACCTACATGTGTAAATATCATATAGTCTCCCTAGTATAAGAAGTAAAAAGAAGAAATAAAAATGAAGGGATAACACAGCTTAATGGAAATCAAGAACTTAAGGATTAAACAACGAAGAGACAGCAAGGAGAAAAGTTAGGAAACATGGCAGGGACACTGTCATTCTTAATGACTTGAGAAAAATCTTCCTCAGTCTTTCTTCTCTTGCACTGCAGGCCCATCCCTGAGACCAGGCAAGAGCACAGGCTAATGCCCTTTGAGCAGTTCTCCAGGACCTGGAGTAGGGCTACTGCTTCTCTTGTCCCTTACTCTGGGTACCTTCACTGAACGAAGCAGTTTGGGTTCTCTGTTGCCCATGACCTTGCAGCCAAGATTGCTAGAGCCTTCCAGAACACAGCGTTTACATGGCTCCATAGGTGTGATTCTCTCTTAAAATCCAGAGCTTCTCAGGAGCAACTCAGCTATGGGCTCTTCCTGAGGCAGATGAATAGGAAGAGTCATTTAAATTAAAATAATTTTATTAGGTGATATACTTCACAGCAGGTTTCAGGTTACTTTGCTCTTGTAGTTAATAACGAGGTTTGGTAAGATCGGCATCCCTGATGCACAGCTGAGATAATGTGAGATTAGCTGGTGCAACATCAGAGGCAACCTCTTCATGAGTAGAGGTGCCACTCACTGGCCCCATTAATTTATGTCCCATTTGGACAAAGACCAGAAGGTCCCATTGCGGCATACAGGGAGGCTCCCAGTCCCGGAAGACTGCTTTACCAATGGGGAAAACACTTACCAATTTTCCTTTGAAACATAAACATCAGCTAGTTACACGTGGTATTGATATTTTCCAGTGTGACACCAGGATAGACAATTTCTAGTCCATTGATGTGAATTTCCTCAAGTTCAGTATGTCCTTGAATTTCCTGTTTCCCACAGATATGACCATGAAAGCATTTTCTTAAGAAGCTTTTCTTTATTTTCTAGTTAAGATGACGTACTGTAGCAGTTTCTCTTGTGAACATTCAGTGATGTGAAATAGATTTTGGAGCATCATGGGTTGATCTATGGGAAAGTTACTGAAATCTTGTTTTCTAGATAGACACATGTACCCTTAGAATTAATGGTCATTGTGAATTCGGGGGTTTTGGTAGTTTAATTCCATTCGGAGAGTTACAGTTACAATATAATGGAAGCTATACTAAAGACATTCATTCCTTGGCCCGTTTAGGAACCAGTTTTGTTCACTGGAACAATGAGAAAAAACCTGGATCCCTTTAATGAGCACAGTGAGGAGGAACTGTGGAACGCCTTAGAAGAGGTAATTTGTATATTGTGGTGATCTTAATAGCATCAGTCTCTTCACAGCATCACAGGTAACTAAGGGGAGCGGATTGGTTGAACTTTGTTCTCGACATAAGACATTGATGACTAAATGTATATTTTGATCACTGTGAAAACAAGAAATGAAAGGTCTCATGTTTTCATTTCATAATCCAAAGCAGGGTACCTTGTCTTAGTTGTCCTTGGCTGAGCACTGTTAGAAGCTGTGTACATGGAGTCCAATTTGCCTAGCAGCCAAGTCCCCTGAATGGAGATTCCGCAGCTCCATTCCTAGGGAGCATCCAGGAACTAGAGCCAGCAATAGTTCCTTCTTAGTAACTGAAAGATAACTGAGACCACACTTGTAAAATTCTTTTAAGTTTTATTGGAAAGTGCTTAAAAGGCAAACTATACAGTTAGAAGGTGATGATAATTATTTGTTGACCAACATGTCATTTTAATGCTGCAGAATGAATTCAGGTATCAGAACTCCAAAGCCTCTGCTAAGTTTTTAGATGGATACCTTCATTTTTATAGGATTTTCTGTTGCTTGTGTAGCGTTTCCCTGTGGATCACTTGTTTGCATTTTCTTGCCCTCCCAGGAAATTGATTCTGATTGTTAAGATGCTGTCAGTTTATATATGTATTTCAACACTAAATATTTAGCATGTTTGTGCTGGTGTTGCAAATTAATTCTAAGCTACTTAGTGGCAGCAACCATATCTTAGCCTTCTAATCCCTCATAGGACCCAGCTCATCCTTTTACTTTTAAAAAGTAAGCATTTAATGAATATGTATTGAGTGGTTGATCTCTTAATTTCCTACAAATGTGGCTTCTTTCTTTTAAAAACCCCAAATCTCAACCATCAGGCCCCCCTCGTTGCTGTTGCTGCTTTGAACTGATATGTGTGTCGCTGCTACCCCGTGTCGGGCTGAGCTCTGAAATCTGTAGAGATGGGTTGTGTCTGCAGTGAGCAGATTTGGATGCCTGACAGCTTCCTGCCTGGCATGCTTGTTTCCGAAGGCATGCCCATGTGGTCTTCACACACCCGGCCCACTTGCCTGCACTATTGATAATTGTACTGTCCACAGTTGGGTTGCTTACTTGACTGCGTCCCGCTTGAAAAAAGCAGGTGACCTCTAGTTTCATTCAAGACTATGAGTCTTTCTGTAGTGACATTCTAGAGTGCTAGAATTATAGGTGTGTACCACTACTCCCAGTTTGAAATTATTTAAAAATGCTTTTCATGAGGCCAGGGCTAGGGAGATAGCTTGGCAGTCTGGGCACCTGCCTGGCAAGCACAAGAACCCACTTTGATCCCAGATACTTCTTGTATACCAGCCTTGCCCCCAGCAGGCCACTGAAAACTGTGTATGGCGGCACATATCTGTAATCCCAGCACCGGGTAGACTGAGACAGGAAGGTCCCTATGAGTCTGAGCTATATGGTAAGACCCTGTACCAAGTAAATGAATGAATGAATGAACGAATGATTAAAAATGCTCTTCACATTTTAACACATAGTTGCTATGATATCCTGGGGCCAATTAACTTTTATAAGGAATATGTTTCTTTTATAATGAAATTTAATAAGAAACTCATATGTGATAAGTGTATATCCATCATGAATATATTTTCTAATTTATAGGAAGAGACATGTCTGAAATAGGAAGCACTTGTGGTTTCATTTGTATGTTCAGCCAGTGTTTATTGCCAGCTTGTTGCATAGGTGTTGGAGAGCTTAATCGTTGTGGAGAAAATAGAAAGTAAGCAAGTGCTTATTTGAGTGCATTGGACTAATAAATGCAGTGAAGGTCAATAAAGCAGAATGTGAAGGGAATGTGCTAGCGACATTATTGGTCCTAGGTGGTATCTATTGATCTCTTCCCTCATAGTAACAGCTGTTCTAAACACACATACTGACTTGCTTTATATCCAGTAACATTTGGAAATAGAGATCTCCCTCATAATAATTTTTATCTCATTATCAGTTAGCAAGCTCAGAGAAAGTTCAGGAACTTGCCCTAGTGGCACATCTAGACAGGACTCAGGTCTGACTGACTAGGTTCAGAAAAGCCCAATACTTTTACTTAAGCTTTTGAAGCAGGGTGTGATGGTGCACACTTGTAATCCTAGCCCCCAAGAACCTGAGACAGGAAAATGTCTTCTCCACAAAAATTATTATAAGTGAGATCTCTATCTCCAAATGCTGCTGGAATATAAAGCAAGTCAGTATGTATGTTTAGGACAGCCGTTGCTATGAGGGAAGGGATCAGTAGATACTGCCTAAGACTAATAATGTTGCCAGCACACTCCAGAGCTCCAGGTCAGTCTGAGGTACATAGTGAGTTCAAGGCCAGCCTAGACGACATAGTGAAACCCTCTCTCTCTCTTAAAAAAAAAAAAAAATTCAAATCATAGAAACATTAATGAAATCACAGACCCTGCCCCTCAATTCTCCTCAGTTCTTCAGCTGTTAACGTCTTGTCTCATCTACTTCTTAGCTTGTACAGTCTGTATTTTGCTGAACCATTTGGAGGTTCAGGCCGTCACCCTTAACAATAATGACCTCACTCAGTAAATGCAGTGCTACAGGGCTATTGTCACCCATTTCCCTTTTTCTAGTACTTCAGCATAGCTGGAGCATAGGACGGCACTTCAGAGGACCTTCATGTTGAGATTGTTCCCACAGCCTCTCTGATTCATAATGAAGATAGAGGCTCAGAGCTGTTTCCTGGAAGATGTATTCCCTGTTCTCCACTTTGAAACCTGTATTCCTCAATAAGTGATAACGCTGTCATGTTAGTCAGGGGAAACTGTAAGATTATTTCTTCCAAGTCTCACCATCAGTCTTAAAATTTATTTTATTTTGTTTAGACCATCAGTCTTAAGAAAAACCCCACTGAAGATCTAAAGACCCAACCCAGCCAGAGTAACTTAGTAAGACCAGTCTTGACATTGAAAATTATAATAAAAAAGGGCCAAGAATGTAGCTTAATGTGAAGGCCCTGGGTCCAATCTGCAATAGTACCCTCACCAGAAAAAGAAAAAGAAAAATTTGCACGCGCTAGTATTACTAAAGTCCATTCACAGAAACCTGACAAAAACCCTGCCACCATCTACTTTTTCTTGGTTCCAGGACCCAGATGTAAATCTGTGAGTTTGTCTCCTAGCAACCATATCCAGGAAGTCCTCTTATAGTTGGGGTGGAGCTTGACTGGAACTGACATTTTCTGGAGTTTTCAGTACAGGCTCTTGCACCATGACCCAAATGGTAGACTTCAGATTTTGTACATCTTCCTGTGTTTGCTGGTAGCACCAAGTACTAACATCTTATTTAATCTTAAGTCAGAATTCCCAGTTCTTGGAGTTGGGCTTTGACCATTTGTAGAAATACCTCAGCAGGTAGGCTTCCTGGATCTTCGTTGTTGGACCCTGCAGTTCGTGCACCTGCTTACTTAATGTCTTAGTGTGAGGTGTGTTAACTCTTTGCTGTTTTTAGTTCTCAAAGATAGCCTTATTTGGCTCCTGTTCTTAAAGTTTCTCAAAAAAAAAAAAAAAAAACTCATTGAACTGAATCACCACCAGTAGAGATTCACATCATTTTATAGGTATAATTCTGTAAGACAGATGAATATAAATACCCCATCACTGAGGCAAGGTGTTACGTTGTGTTCTGTTTTCCATGATACTTTACTCACTGCAGTGAGTTCATGAGACTGAGGTACACTTGACAGTTTTTGCAATATGGAGCTAAACTTGGGAAAGAACCACACCCAAGTAAGATCCAGATTTCCAACATATGAGGTGCAATGTCCTGTTGTTTGAAACATTTTTAAACTTTTCCAGTTGGTTAAAATCTCCCAAAATGGTACTGCACCTCTAGGAGCCTGGCGGCTCTCTCAGGTGGGATGGGCTCTTGGGTGAGGGGGGCTCTGAGGTGATGCGCCGCGCCCCCCCCCACTTCACTGAGATAAAAGCCCCATATCAGAAGCTGTGATTTTTGAGCATGATTTGGCTGTTTTAGCAAGTCTGTAGAGTTGTACAGCCATCACACCAATGCAGTTTTGTAAGACTTTACCCCAAAAGTTGTCTCTCATCCATTTATAGTTAATTTTCCAGCCCCTACCTAACAACCATTTTTTTTTTTCCTCTCTCTCTTTGAATTCCTGCAGTTACCTTTTAGCTAAAAATTAAAAACAAGTTTTTTACTTGGTGTATTTTGCCTGGAGAATAACTTGATTTTTATTTTATTTTTTATTTGTTTATATTTTTTTGGTGGTATGAGGGAGTGAACTCAGGACCTTGCGCTTGCTAGGCAAGCACTTACTCCACTGAGCTATCTCTCCAACCCCAAAAATAACTTCATTTAGCACACTGCATATTTTTTTTAATGAGGTCTGCCCCAGCTCTATGAACTCAAGAATCAGCATGACGACACAGTGACGCAACAGAAGCAGAACCTCGGGTCACGCTGGGTTTGTCTACTTCAGTCAGACTGCTCCTGTTCTGAGCTGAGTGCCTCACCTGGTCTATAAACATTGACCAGAACTAACTCGCCATCGTGAGGCACTAGGAGGAGAACGGGTCTCAGGGGCTCCAGTGCTGAAGAGCTCTGCCTACGACTGTGGTACTTGCTCAGAAAAGTGTCCTTTCTGTCTCCATCCACAGGTACAGCTTAAGGAAGCCATCGAAGATCTCCCTGGTAAAATGGATACTGAATTAGCAGAATCAGGGTCCAATTTCAGTGTTGGACAGAGACAATTAGTGTGCCTTGCCCGGGCAATTCTGAAGAAAAATCGCATATTGATTATTGATGAAGCTACAGCAAATGTAGACCCAAGGTACAGCACCAAAGTCCATGTAACTGAATATGAATTTTAAATGTGATGCCCTAATGTTGTTCAAAATGTTGTATAAAGTTACTTTCAGGGTATTTGTATCTTATTATTATATGCAAATATTCCAAAATCCAGAATCTGAAATTTAGTCTCAACCATTTCATATACAGAATGTTTATCTTATGTCTTAGGCATTCTGAGAAGTATTTCTAAATTCCGCTTCCGTTAGTTTCCAGCATTTTGGAGCGCAGATATATTTTCCACTGTTGCATGAAAAACAGTAGGATTCCCAGAGTTGGCTTTATAGTTTTGGAGTGTGATTATGTCTTAAGATACTGGTTTTTTTAAATTAAAATATCTTGTGATCTGTAAGGTCTTAAGTGTACATTCTCCATCCCCACTCAATTTCGTGCCACTTGCCTGGTTCCAGAACTGATGAGCTAATCCAGAAGAAAATCCGGGAGAAGTTCGCCCAGTGCACCGTGCTGACCATTGCGCACAGGCTGAACACCATCATCGACAGCGACAAGATTATGGTGGGTCTCCCCGGGGCCGGCTCGTGCCTTCCGTTTAGGTGGTGGTTCCCAATTTGCCCTTTTTTATCAAAGCTGATAGAAATCCCTAGTAAATTAATTTTCTGTTAATTTGTCTCTCATCCCCAAAAATTCAAGGGCCGAACTATATATTCAGAGCTATAAATATATTTAGGACATCTTTTTGCCTGATTTTGCATTAGGCATTGGTTTGAATTGCTGTTTTTTCTTAAAGATGGCCAACTGTCAGAAATGTCCCAAATCCATCATCTGTGCCTTGGGGTACTGAGCTTCCTAACACAGAGGGTAGAACAGTGTCATTTTCTGTATCACAGTTGTTTCAGCTTTTTGTTCAGAAAATTAGCTTTATGTTTAAACTCTTGGGAGGTCGTTGGGTAAAGCTACAGAGTCTCTTAGCGGTTGACACCTTTATGTGTGAAGGATCCAAACAGAACATTTGCAG
>PVKN010007408.1:0-26697 GCA_004027915.1 Capromys pilorides | reverse complement strand
GCCCTAAATGCAACCAAATTGTACACTTCAGATGGGTGAAATATATAACATGTGAATTGCAAGAAAGCTATTAAAAATAGCAGATAGGTAGAGTTTTTCTTTGTGAAATAGTCCAACAAATAAGTAAAGAAGGAACAAAGGAACTGCAGCACCGACATCTTGCAGCTCTCAGTGCTGGGCACGAGTGGCCGCAGGCGTCACACCAAGAGACAACCAGCTAGGGGTGCCTCCTCAAACAGAAGCGCCAGTGCCCCAGGCCCAGCTTCTTTAACATGCTTCTCTCCACAAGATCCAGCCTGGGAAAAATCCTGGAACTCCACAGAGCAAAAGATCCACTTTCTTTGATAAAGAGAATATAGGGAAAGGGAGGGGACACCAGTAGGTTGAAATAAAATTAAACGTTTTTTTTTTTTTTTTTTTCTTAAGAAAGGCAAAATTAAACTGTAACATTAAGGCTGCACATTCGGGTGACAATTTGGAATGAATTAGGAAGTGCTAGGGTGGTGATAAAGTCAGGGCAGCTGCTGTTTTCCTGTAGGAAGGGTACGCAGAGGGCCTGCGGGCACGCAGGGCTGTCTCCTCCTCTGTGTGGTGGCACGGGGGCAGGGAATCTGTTTCTTAAAACCTCGCTGAACCATGTATCTGTTTGATTTGTACATCTGCATCTATATGATGCTTAAAAAGAGCAGGGGCGTGGGCTTAGGTCAGCAGCAGAGCATCTGCATGGCATGCACAAGGCCTTGGGCTCCCTTTCAGCACTGTGCACATGAACAGGACCCGGGGTGCAGGTGTACGCAGGAATAAGAGCGCAGGCCTAGCACGCACAAGGCCTGGCTTTCCATTCCTAGCACCACAAACAAAACACAATGATAAAGTAAAAACTAGCACTATTTCTGGACTGTACTGTGGCCTTCCCTTCCCGGAACGGCTCCTGGGAAGGCAACAATTCCACAGCAACAGACACAGAATGTGATGTACTTCTCTACAGCACAATCTGCTGGAGAATGGAAGAAAGGAGGCAGAGAGATGAACCCATCATCTCCCAACCACAGGGACACAGGATGGAGGGTGCATCGTACCATAGGACACACTGCTCAGCACCGTTATGAAAGATGACAGCAAAGGTGAGACAGAAGTAAGAACCAGTTTTATTACATTAGGTAAGCAGACTATAAAGGAAGAAGTAAGCTGTGATTCCCAAGCACAAGAAAACATGCGCGTTTTGTGGACTGCTTGATAAGAACAGGAAATTCACTAGAACAAAAATAGCTCTGTTGTTAGGAGAAAGAAATTGTGGATAGTTTTCTTCCCAAGTTTCCTTTAACACTGATCTTCTGGCAATTGTCAAACCACAAATGTAATTTTTGAGAAGATAAACATGAAAAAAGATCAAAACAAGAAAAACTCCAGTAGTCTTCCTTCTTGCTGTAAACATCTGTCCTACAGATGTTCTCCCCGGTACTCTCTGGCACCACCAGCCTAACAACACCTAATTACTGAGGCTCCAAAGCTTCAATACCATGTTTCCTAGTGGGACAGGACTGGTAAAATGAAGCTATAGCAGAAAGACATGGCAGAAAGATCTTGGCTAGGAGGAAGCAAGAGCCCTGTGGTTCGGACCATCTACTGCAGCCATAAGCAACATACAATTGCTCAAAATCCATATCGCCAGTCTAGACTTGTGCCAGGGCTGCTTACATGGTGCCCCGAATACACAGGGACATAAAATTCAACTGGCCCCGAATCCAATTTGCTCTCCATTCATGGTTCTGTGTAATGGTTCAGGGCTTAGCATCCAGGCAGGTGATTTCACCACTCACAGACATTAGTGAAAAGTCACCGTTTTTACCTGGGTACAACAATAGGAGTTCGTTTAAACTTCGGTCTAGGTCACTCCAAACTTCACTTTCCAATGTCTTTCTAATGTGGCTAGTCTTATCGGAGGAGCTCAGCGTGGCGGTGGAGGAAAGGACCTTTCTAAGGTGGCAGGTCCCTTCTGCCATGCCAGACCCTCACTCTGCTGGACTGAGGTGACGAGTCTGCTTGGTAGGCACCATGGTGTCTCCTGCACATCTGCACACATTCCCCTGCACTCCTCCACCCCAGAGGGTACCTTCTGCTAGAAGACAGAATTCCTAATAGTCCTTTCCAGCTCCAAAAGAAGAATCTGGTAAAATGAGAGGGCTCATTTGAGAGGTCCTCAGAACGGCCCCAGAAGGTCACTGGACAGGATGAAGACAGACGGATCAAGGCTACTTACTGCCTTGAGCCTATCGCTGTCCCCTACTCTTAGCCTCCAGTGTATTTATTCTTAGACCCACGAAAACACCAAATAACTCCACTCACCTGCACCACCTGCACCACCAGCCCCAACAGCCCACCACCTGGGCAACATGAGGAAACCCACACACTCGTACCTCCAGTCTAGTTCCCTCTATCTTCTCATAAGCAGGTACCTACCTACCTGCCTGTAATTTACACAGGATGACCTTGTATAGCAGGTGACCGCGCTCTTTGCTGCAGACTGAATGCTCCCTGAAGACAAGACTCAGCTGCGCTCACCTGAGCACCCACGTACCTGTCCCTCTCCCCTAAGCCCACTGCCTGTCCACAGTATGGAGCAAGCCCTCCACATATCACTATTACTTGATGCACGGGTGGGTACACGGCAGGGGCACGTGCAGTGGGAGCTGGGGCCCAGGAAGAGATGCTCTGAACGCTCTACAGCACTTGAGAACAGACTGCCGATACTTCACCAGCACCAGGCCTAAAAATGAAAATATGCTCACTAAATATTTTCACATTAAGTAGCCCATGAATAAGCGCCTGGGGAATCACACTGCACTTCCAAGGCCATTTACCTAAACACAATTTTGTTGCTATTATGTGAAGTGCTGTCTAGGGGTTGCAACAGGAGGCAAAGTTAATGTGACAAGGCTAGAAAGCCACTCCTCGTCACCTTATTATTATCTACGTCTCACCCCTGTGATGGATTCACGCGTTCATTCACTGACCTACCCATTCATCACTCACCTAACTCATGTTTACGAAGTGCCAACCCCCATTCCAGATGTCAGGGTCCCAGCTGGTGGTACAACTCTGAAAGCGGAGTGAGTAGCTATTCTCCCTTCACGCCTGGAAGCAAGCATTTCCTGGGGAGAGGAGTCTTCTAGTGTGCTTCAGACTCAATCCCATAGGTAGCAACAACACTTGACTCCCACCTTTCAGAGCAGCACGTACAGAGCACGAGGTCTTACTATGCCAGAATTACCATTCTGGAATGCAACTCCTAGACAGAGAGCTGTTTCCCAACACAGTAGGCTCTGGCAAATTCTACCCTTGAGTTCGCACTGGATATTTTCTACTTTTTCTGCCTCCCACCTCCACAGAACACTTTTCCCAAGACCCAGAAACCAGTGGTTTTGAGTCAGTAATGTCTTTGTGTAGTGGCTCCTCACTTGGCAAGAGCTGAAAATAAGGAAGCTTGTTAAATTGTGTGTGAGAGTACACAGCTGCCAAAGAACACTAGGGCAGGTAGGCAGCCAGTAGGGAAAGGCATGGACTTCGCTCTGTCTCTGCCGGCCAGTCACAGCTCCTATTTTGCTGACTCACTGGTTCCCAGACTGCTGGACAGCCGATGTCTTAACTGACCCCCAAATAAATGAGCTATCCTGGCCTCAGACAAAGTGTTACTGGCAATGTATTCCTGCAACCTGACCCCAGGGCAACATTAACAGATGAAGTCTTGCCCCAAAAGAACAAAGAAGATTACAGCCAACCCATTCAAATCTTATCCACTCTCACTAACCTAAGATGCCAGGCACCCCAGGTAGAGTTGAAATAAGAAAGAAGAAATGAGCCGCATATACTTAGCGAGTATATATTCCAGTTATGAACTAAATCAGAAACGCGTGCCGCCTGAGCAGGCCAAGTGATTTTGGGGGCCCTCACCTTACAGGTACCCTCACCTGGCCACACCCACCCACTGGAGGTGGTATCCCCACATGTCCATTTTCAGAAAGGCCTCTCTCGTTGCTGTCCTGGCTCAGGCCATGTCACCTCATACCTGGACAGTAACAGCAGCCTCAAGTGGCTCTGCCACTTCTACGGTCCACTCCCCAACTCCCACCTTCCCCGTGTTTTTCACACAAAACAGCCTTTACCCTGGTCACTTTCCGGCTCACAAGCATCCAGCAGGGAGTGAAGGGCAGGCACCCTCAGCCTGATGCCACAGACTGTGCCCGATCAGCACCGTGTAACCTAAACTCGGTTTGCCTTCTCCCCAAGGCCCTACATATATGAAGGGCTCTGTGTATCTGCAGCAGCTCTCCAATCACAACGCTCACCCCGCCCTGCACAGCGGGTTGCAGCTCTATGGCTAGGCCTGTGCTCTTCCTTTGCTGGGGACACCCTTGTCCTCCAGCCCCATCCCCATCCCCATCTGCAGCGAGCCAATCTCCAGGACCAATTTCAACTGGCAAATTTCATTATTCAACTCCTTGTTGGCAAGCACTCTGCCCTGTTTGTATTTGCTCCTCTGCCATCTGGCATTTGGAGGTTGAAATAAACATAAGCTAATGTGGCTGAAGGAGAATCCACAGTTTCCACACGGTCTTCAAACAATTCACTGTTCAATCTGATCTCCATGGTCCAACTCTGATGGAAATTCTCTATCGCCAGCCAGGCCCTGGATTTACAACTGGGTACCCACCTTCCCTTCCAAAAATTGTGTCTGCTTCACTGTATCACCAGGATGTTGGTGGTTTAGAAACCACACCCCATGTGCTACTGAAAATGCTATGCTTTTTACACACAAAATATTAATTCCAGGTTTTCAACACGTAGGTCACAATGACCAAAATAATTGTGCTAATGGTTTAAGAGTACCTGTTGCATTCATTCTAATTAAATGCCATCTTCTTTAAATTGGCCAGTGATCTATCCTGGAAAGAATATTACAAGACCCTTCCTGTTATTTGATCTATCAGTTATTGATCCTAGTTTCCCAATACATGGGACATGTCATAGGCTGGCCTATGTGGGGAGAGGCGGTGCTGGCGGTACCCTTTTTGACTCATATCGTACCTCAATGAGGGCACATTTGTGATGGAGACTTTTGGTCCAGTTATGCATACACAAGCCTGCCCCACACAGGGCTGTGCCCTTGAATTCTGAGGGACAGAAATGCTGGGTTGGAAATTGTCGAGGTTTGTATATAGATGTCCCCCCAAAGCCTCAGGCAGTTTTAGACAAGGCTTTTTCAGAGGAGCTGAACCTACAATGTGTGATTCACTGGCAGGGAAATGTTGCGATTACTTATGCTGGGATTAAGCATGGGTCGTGGCTGGCTTGGTCCACTAATTAGGTTTGTACCACCCTAATCCCAGCAGCCTGAATAAGATAAAAGGGGTAGAAAGAGGCTTGTCTCCCCTTGTTTGCTCACTGCCTTTGCTGTCTTCTGCTGCCATGAATAGTTTGTTGCCGTGTGCCATGTGCCACCCTGCCTTGGAGCCAGCTGAATTGGACTGAAACCTTCACAAACTGTGAGCTAAATAAGCTTTTCTCTCTTTAACTTTGGGTGTTGGCTATTTTGTCTCATCAAGGAAAATAGTAAGCCACAAATCCACTTTTATTACTTTACTAGTAACATGACTGTGACCTCGGATACCCTCTAGCCTCAGCTTTTCTATCTGAAAAATAGGAATATAGTACTCTCTTTAGCTGTTTACTTTGCTCGATAATATTAATTTTTAGAAAAGCAAAGCAAGTAAGCACGTGTTGGAAACTGGTTTGCTATGCCAACAAACATGTCTTCATCCAAGAATTCTATCTCCTACTTGTCTATAGGAATAAGCCATGTGCTTTGTTGCCAAATGCTTCATAAAAAAAAAAAAAAAAAACCAGGTACCTTAGTAAAAGATACATGAGGTCTAGTAATCCCATTTAAAGAACAACTGAGGTTAGTCTGATTTGGGGATTTCTATAAGCTCACACTGATCCCTACAGATCAGTTCCTTCCTTTGCAAGTTCTTAACACCCTTCATTTGAGTCTGTCTTGGAATGCCAATGGGATCCAAGCTGCCTTCCCATCCAGCAGTTCCCAGAAGGCAACTGCCTCCAGGCTTGTTTCAGCTGCTTCCAGGAAGTGCTAACTTCAGTTAGTTACCAGCTCTTCACTGCATCTGATAATTTGCCAGTTTCCTACGGGCCTTAGGAGGAAGCTACCACTATTACAGGCATACTAAGCGCACACAGCCTTGGATCTCTGTCCCTGATGTGGCTGGGGTGAATGTCCCCCAAAGGTGCCTATGCTAAAGGCTTGGTCCACAGAGTGGGCCTGGTGGGAGGTGCTGTCGACCTTTAGGATGTAGGGCCTGGTGGGAGATCTTGGGGTCATGCAGGGCATGCAACTGAAAGGGGTTATGAGGCCTCATCCCCCTTCTATCTCCCTTTGCTTACGGGCATCATGATTTGCCACTCTTAGCATCAACCCAAAGCAATAGGGCCACCCGACTTTGGACTCAACTTCCAGCACTGTGAGCCAAAATACACCCTTTTCTCTCTATAAATTATTTGCCTGAGGTATTTTGTTATAATCATGTGAAGATAATAAATACGGTCTCTACTGCTAATATGGTTGTCACCAATAACCAAATATATAAGCTGTTACTCCAGAAAATCATAAACACAAATATCTAATATTATCAAATAAGCCACTTTCACATTTTATCAGGAGTGAGGAATGCTATCTCATAAGATCTGGCAACTCTAAATTGGAGCGAAGTGACACAAAGACCATGCAAAAGTGTCTATAGTCTGCGGGACTTAGGGCCTGGCTGCCTAGCTTCTATACTCCACCTGCCAATGGAAGGCTTATAATATTTACAATATCATTACAATATTTATAATTCGGTGACCCCATTCAGCAGAGAGGGAGACTGATCCTCAGAGAAGTTACACTGTCAAGTTCATATGGGTTCTAAGTGGCAGAACTGGAACGGGGACCCGGCCTCTGGATTGGCAGGCTGAGTCCCATCTCCCCACACTTGTTTTCCTAGCCATCTCCTTCACCTCTTTGGCTCAGAGCACATACAATGTGCCCTGCAAACAAAAATATTTCTTAATTCCAACTCAACACACCAACAGACTGAGAGCCTACTACACACGTGATTTTGGCCACAGCTGGGCTGCAAGGCCATGAGGTCCAGCAGAGAGCTCTCACAGGGAGGCAACCCACAGCTCATCTGGAGGGCAGGACAGTCACTGCTGGGTGTACAGTGGAGGACATGCTCTCAAACTAACACAGAAGCCAAGATACTGGGGGTGGGGGATTCAAGGGTCTGGTTGGCTCCTGGAAGTTCAATTCTGGGAAAAAAGAGAGCACATGTTATTAATTTCCTGATTTGTCTGGCTAGTAATAATCTCTTACAAATCAGAGGAAACAACAAAAACAACTGCCCTAAATTTTAATCAACAAGAAAGTAAAAACTATTTTAAACATAAGTGGAATTCCTATAATCTCAGAGCAACTTAGTGACTTGGCAAGACATTGTCTCAAAATAAACAAATTTTAAAAAAAGGGTCAGTGATGCACTTCTGTTTGAAGGCTGGGGTTGAACCCCCAGTATGGGGGCAGGAGACTCTGCTGTCTTCCTACGGTGTGAGTGAAAGAAGCCACCGCTGGCCAGTTCCGGGAACAGATAGTACCCCACTTAAACCATGGAGTAATGTGATGCTCTACCACAGAAATATGAACACACTGGCTTCAACTAAAGGAGACATTAATGTAAAACACCAAGATATTTTTATTTTACAGAGGAAAAAACAATGACATGAAGTTTCAAAACATAGGAGAATGACAATGGTTAGGATATTGCTTATTGTTACCTTCAAGTTGCTCAGATTACAAAATATAGGACTGGGGACATAGCTCAGCCGTACAGTGCCTGCCTGACATAGCGTCTGACTCCCAGACCAAAAAAAAAAAGATTACAAGATATAGCCATAAAAAGTGATCACACAATGTAACCACAAATCTTTCTTTTCAAAGAACTGGTAGAAATATATATTTAATTTACTTTTCCTTTTCCTTTCTTTCTTTTTTCCCCTTTCCTTCATCACTGTTTCTCTTTCCTTTCAAACAGTTTCTTCACATTTCCTGGTATCTATTGTACATTTTGGATCTTATTTACTCTTTCAGTTTCTCACACTAGGGAAACAATACAATGCTTACACCTGAGAGGCTGATTTCTTTTACTTATGCATATGGTCTCTAGTTGTATCTACCCATAAAGGTATCAACTTCATCCTTCTTTATAGCTGAGTAGTACTCTGCTGTATAAAAATACTGTATCTTTTTATCCATCCCTAAATTGATAGAATTAGTGTTGTTTCCAAGATCTAGCTATGACAAATTGTGCTGCTACAAACATAGGTGCACATACAGCATTGAAGTATGATGTTTTTAATTTTCCTGGGGAAATACTCCTTCTTATAACCCTGGGGATCAAATGAGGATCAGCTGGATCAAATGGAACCTCTAATTCTAGTTTTTTGAGGAATCTCCTTACCAACTTCCATGGTAGCACCAGTTTTTGCTCCCACCAACGGTGAAGAAAAGGTTCCTTTATCCCCACAGCCCCTCCAGCATTGGTGATTGGTTGACTTCTTGATGATAGCCATTCTTTCTTGGGTACGACGGAATCTCAGTACTTTAATTTGTATTTCTCAAATGCTCAATGACGTTGAGCATTTTTTCATTTATGTATTTGTTATCCATATTTCTTCATCTGAGAAGTATGTATTCATCTCAGATGCCTATTTTTTGATTGGACCTTTGAATTTGAGCGTTCTGATTTTTTCAGTTGTTTATATATGCTAGATATAAATTCTTTGACTGACAGACTGTTGGCTAAAATTTTTGTCCTACTCTATGGGTTTTGTTCTCACTCTGTTGGTGATTTCTTTTGATAAAAATACTGAGACTTTGCGTTGCATTACTGATCAGCTATCAATCATCCTCCCTTGCTCTCTGATAAACTGTCCTCAGGCCAAGCTATATTTAGGTCTCTGCAGAGATTCGAATCTCACAAGGTGTTCCATTTCCATCTTCACACACTGATGATACTACTGGTCACGATCCTATGAACCTTCTTTTTTTCTTATAACCCTGGTGATCAAAATCAGGACCTGCACTGTGCTAGGCAAATAGTCTACCACTGAGCTACCATCCAGTCCTTTGATATTTCTTTCTATCAACAAGAAAGACCAAAAGAACATAGTGATTTCAACATCTTTCGTAACTATACTTCTTTCCAAACAGGTAGAATACAACAGATTCATCATTAAGGGATATGTTCCCCTCTTACTCTTCAAGATCCTGAGCAAAGTCAAGGATACCTACCGCTACTTAATTCTAACTGCTGTGAAAATTACCTTCACCCAATACTTCAAATATTATACTTCCTTCTCTCAATGAGGAATATCAAAACAGTAAAACCGGTCTAATTTTTGGTGATACTACTACAAGGCACACTGGCTAATCTACTATCCCCATGACAGGAACTTTAATAAAATATATAGCAACCTAACTAACACATAGTTCCCTGGGACCAACGTTTCTTCAAGTTCTGGATGGGGAGCTGTTCCAACTGTCTTCATTATCGGGCAAGCTGAGTCATGTAACCTGTCACTGTACTCCTGTCCAAAGAAGTCCTCTCTATGCCCCAGTGAACAGGAAGAGAAAACTGGAAGTGATCTGAGTGACTTTTAAGGCAGATGCCTGCCACACCAATAGCTTCTTTCTTCCACCAAAAGACTTACACAGGGACTTCAAAATTACCAGGTGGGAAGTATGTACAATGTTAATTTTAGTGTTGTTTATTCAAACAGCAGTGTGCTTACAAACATGGCTGCAAAGGCTCTGACACTATCACCAGAGGGCCTTTTCCTTTTCCCTTGAATGTAGAAGAACGTGGCATTGCTTCTCCCAAAACAAATACAGCGTTGGTCATGCTTTGTGATTTCCAAAGCGAGGTAAAAGTTTTCATCTTCAGATGATTATTCTGGAGGAAGATCCAGCTAGCACACAGACAGTTCAGCTATCCTGAGATAGCTGTACTTACAAGGCCACAGGCAGACATTCTAGCCAGCTGCCCAGTCATCCCTGACAAGACCTCAGACATGGAAATGCACCTTCTTGGGCCCTTTACACTAGTCCATCATTACAGTGAGCATTCCTGAGTGACCTTGTTGATAATATGAGGAGCAGAAAAACCTTCTGAGAAGATTCTGCCCAAATTCCTGACCAACACAATCCATGACTATAATAAATGGTACTTGTTTTAAACCATTAAGCACAACTGAAAAATCACATCTATGCACAAATACAGCATGTGTGTCTGACATAAGTATCTTATACAGAAAAGATTTCACACAAAGGGTTTTTTTTTTTTTTTTAAATGTATTTGGTATAGTTTCTCACTATGCAGCTCGGACTCATAGTGATCCTCCTGTTTTCAGCCTCCCTAGTACTGGGATTAGAGGCATGAGTCACCATGCCCAGACTCGGTTGCTGGCTCAGCACACCCAGGGGTGGGGCTGTCATGGCATGTGGGTCTGGTGATCAAACCCCGGCTAAAGCAGGTGCTTTAGTCTGCTGAGCTATAGCGCCAGCCCTTTACATAAAGCTTTTCATAATTTAAAAATATATGTATATATTTCTTAGGAAACCTCAAAACTGTGATGCCAATTTAGACTTCATCTGCTTGGAAACAAGAAAGTAGGATAAACAGATGCATTTTTTAAAAGGATAAATTAGAAAATGCTTTTAAAAGCCACTAATTCTGTTTGGGAAAAAGCCATTAAACTCTCTGAGGCTGCCATATACTACATGTGCCAATTCCACTAGAAGAGTTTAGCAAGTTACACTGAAAATGGGGAGGGACTGCACATATCAAAATAGATACCTACCAGATGCAGTGGATGATTTTTTATTAGTTCCTGAATCAAACAAACTATAATAAAGTTTTTGAGATAAATGTAAAAAACTGATCTAGGACTTGGCATTAGAGAACATTAAGGAATTAAGGATGACATTTGGTAGAATATGACAATGATATTGTAAGTTACTCATTTAAGTATTAAAGGTAAATAAATTGCCTGGGGCTTCATTACAGTTCCATAAACTAGGTAAGAGAAATAGCTCAGTGGTAGAGTACTTGCCTAGCATGCATAAGGCCTTGTATTTGAATTCCAGTACTGCAAACAAACAATCAAACAAATACCTAGCTCCAGAAAATAATAATGAATGGGTGGTTATATGCATGATACTTTCAACATTCTAGTGTATCTTGTGTATTTGAAAGTTACCATAATAAAACTTGAAAAGATTCAGTAATAGTGGTGGAAACTGTAATCTCAGCATTTTGGGAGGATGAGGCAGATCACAAATATGAGCCCAACCTAGAAATGACTATGTCAAAAAAGATTTTGTCTCAAACTTTAAAAAAAAAAAAATTTAAGTTAAGAAGAGCTGAGGTAATCCTCAGTGAAAGGCCCTAGGGTTCAATCCCCAGCCCTATATGAAATAAAAAACTTTAAACCCTTCGAACACGCAAAGGAGTTGGGGATTGGAAGCTGTGAGCACACGGTAGCCTAAACCCTGCCTTAGAGCGCTGGGGCCACTGGCTGGGAAGAGAAACTGCAAAACCACAGCGAAGGTGAAAGTGATATGGTACACAGACGGAGAAGATTGCTCTGAGCCATTAACCAATAGTTTTCTCCCATATCACTAAGACAAAATACTATACTTCTGCTGATGTCTATGTATGACCTAAAATCACCTTTCATCCCCTGTACCCAATCTCCCAGACTTTGGTACAACATGAAAATCTGCCTGCCTGCCTGCCCGCCTGCCCGCCTGCCCGCCTGCCCGCCTGCCCACCTACCTACCTACCTACCTTCCTTCCTTCCTTCCTTCCTTCCTTCCTTCCTTCCTTCCTTCCTTTTTCTTATGTATTTGGTACAGGGTCTCACTCCACAGCTTGGACTCATAGCGATCCTCCTGTTTTTGGGCTCCCCAGTGCTGGGATTCCTGGTATGCAGCACCACACCCAGGTTTGGTCACTGGCTCAGTGTGCCTCGGGGTGGGGCTGGCACAGCATGCGGTGCTAGGGATCAAACCTTGGTCCCTGCACTTGGCTAAGCAGGTGCTTATTCTGCTGAGCTATCTCACCAGCCCTTTCTGTTTAATTTGACAAATACAAATAAAACACTCTTATAGCAAGGAATAAAACACAACAGTGGAAGTTAAATTTTTAGATTTGCACATGCCAACTTTCCATCCAATTTAATTTCATGGAAACTACGTTTTTAGTCCTTCACAGTTTCCTAGGGATATAGGATTAGCTTTTAACCTGGAATCAAAATACCACAATCAGGTACCCAGCAGAGTATTGCCACACCTTGGAGCAGGAAGAGCTCCTTGGCGGACGTCCTCAGATGGCCAGTTACCAGGCCTGAGTACAGCATCCCAGTTATCAGGTAAAAACACAGGTAGTGAGCACATTTCAAACCTTTCATTTTACAGACAGGAAAAACAAGGCCAGCCAGGGGCCAGTCATGTCACCAGGCAGCCACCACAAAGCCAGAAATAGGAGGTGAGCTTCTGACCCTGAAACTAATGCACGGTTTTTTCTTAGGACCATCTGGGGAAGACTGCATTAGGGCTGCTCCTTCAGGGGGAAAGGAAAAGGCGGCTCTCACCTTTCTGTTCCTGAAAAGTTAAGAACCAAACATGTCACACCAAAGAACCAGCTGGATCTGTGCTAAAAACCCTTGACTAGAAAATATTTTTGGCTTTTTTTCTTGGTTATAGTGGACCAAAGGGGGGGAAAAAAAAGAATCAAAACAGAAACCTACTACCAAGGGAGAAAAGGGGGGGGGAAAAAAGACAAAGAAAATGAAACCAATTTGCTCCTGGCTAAATAGTAACATGCAATTAAGATGATGGATGTCTTTGTGTCAGAGGTTAAGCTTGAAACAAGCTCCTGGAAGAAGCGCAAACCTGAAAATAAATTGCCAAATTACTTTTTTGAAGCCAGATTGCAAATAGTCCCCCACCCCATGCAATTCTGAAAGCAAATAACTCTACATCAATAAATATGTAACAAATTCCCAGGAAACGCTGCCAAGAGATGTGAACAGAAAGCACTCAGTTCAGTTCTGACTGCCTCCACCCACCCTAACACTTGGGAATGTGGACCAAATTTGATGAGAGGGATAGACAGTCCTGTGAGAACTGTGGCCTATAGTCCACTCTGCCCTTGTACCTCTAAAAGTGAAGATCTGAACCTGATAGAGACCTTGAGGAATAGGGCTTTGAAGCCACGGGCTGGAGTGTCACGCTGACCAGCTCTGAGTCCTCACTCTGCTGCTCAGCTCAGGTGGAGTCTGACATCTGGGAAGCTTCTTGCCTGCTGAGGATTCTAAGATTATATGAGGTGAGATGACTTTAACAGGGCCTGGACTTGGGTTCACCCACAGGACACAGCTGGCGATAGCAGTGGCCTCATTCTAGGTAGCACACCCAAGAGCACACCCTATCAACAGAGGAGGTTCTTATGGGTTGAACTGGATGCTGTACACTGTTCCTCTTCAATTCATTGTGCTGAAATCCTGAGGTACTGGGGAGTACCTCAGGATGTGACTGACTGTATTTTGAGACAAGGATCCTGAAGAGGAAGTTGGGTTAAAGTAGGGCCCCAAGCCAATTTGATGGGAGTCTTGATGACAAAATGAGATAAAGCAAACAGAGAAGACCCCAGGACTAAACATACCCTAGAAAAGAGAGGACTCTGAAAGCCAAGGAGAGGGAGGCGGAGAGACTACCGCTACAGGCACCTTGATCTCAGGTTGCCAACCTCCAGAGCAATCAGAGAACAGAACCAGGCGCTGTCTAAGACACCAAGTCTGTGGTACTTGGTCATGGACAGCAGAAGCCAGAGAACAGAGACAGGATCAGGGCTTCAGGTCAGGGAGCAGGTTTGAATTTAGGCCCCTACACCTACAGCCAACATGGCCGCTGCCTGACCCCTTCATCTTTCCAAGCTTGTTTCCTGTCAGTAAAATGCAAATGAAAACACAGTACCCATCTTACCAAGTGACAGCAGGGCAAAATGAGAACATGCAGAGGGCCCCACCCAGCTGACCACTGCAGTCAGGACTGATGCGCGGCCTCCAGAACGTCCCACTCATTCCTCTAGAGCAAAGCCTTCCCCACGTGGTAGCCCTTGGACACTCTGCAGGGTGGGCCCTGCACTGAGACTGACAGAGAGAGACTGTCCCACACAGCCTTGGTATTCTATAAACGTGGTATTCTATAAACGTGGATGATGAACCCGGTGAGCATGCAGGGCTGTATCTTAGTCCTTTTATTGATTATACCAACTGCTAAGGCATGGAATTGGAGTGACTTACTCTCATGAGAGGGTAAGGCAGACAGACAGACAGACAGACAGACAGATGGACAGACAGACACATGGGGGGAGAGAGAGAGGAAGGGAGGGAGGGAGGAAGGAAATTTTCAAAAGGATTCATGACTAGAGAAGCCGGTAAACTTTCTTCCTTTAACCCTGTCTGTAATCAGCTTGGCTGTTAGGGTTATAAAACTATAATGGAGGCACCACTATGAATTCAGCTGATAGAGTGGTCTACAAATAGAGTTACAAGCAGCCTTTGATTTTTCTTTTTATTTTTGTGGGAGGAGTCAGTATTCTTTTTTTTAAAAAAATGTATTCAGTACAGGGTCTTCAGGGTCTCACTACACAGATTGGACTCGTAGTGATCCTCCTGTTTTCAGCCTCCCAAGTGCTGGGATTATAGGTGTGCACCACCACGCCCAGTCTCAATCACTGTCTTGTCGTGCAGGGAGTAGGGCGCAGTACTGCACACAAGGGATTGAACCCCAGCACCTGGGTCTGCCTAAACAGGCACTTTAATGCACTGAGCTAAAGGGCTTCCTTGCAGGAAGGCAGAGAGGGGCTGGAGATGCCTATCTCAAAGGCAAAATGAAATCTACCTGTACATACACAAGGCCCAGGGTTTGTCCATATTACTATAAAAGGTGAAAGAGGAAGAGAAGATGAGGACGCTGGTGGCAGCAGAGAATGACACATTTATGATGGAAGAAGGGAAGGTGTGCAGCTTGAAGCCTCCCCTAAGATTTGGATTTACAACAATGGTATTATCACAATCCAGTCCCTGAGTTGTGCAGTTTGCAGTGGGAGTATATAAGGTGTTGTGATGAGAATCCTACAGGCGAGTTCACTCCCCAAAGTCAGCCTTTACCCAGTAAGTAAGAAAAACACTTTCCAATCATCTCTGTACTGCATACAGAGACAACTGAACACCAAACAATGCGCAAGCATCAGGACTGTTACCAAAGGCTACTTCAAAATAGAATGCACAAGAATTTATTTCTAGAACTAAACTCCTAGGAACAAATATAGAGACTGCTACAGGTGGTCATGAGTTATCCCAACTTTCCCCAGTTCTGTCAAAACTCACTCACCTGGAATGGCTTTACGTAAGGTACCAGTGTCCCAGGACCTCCAGCCCCATGCCACCAAATCAGGCATGGACCTCCAACCCCACAACCTCTTAAAAACTCAGAGAATCTAAAAGAAAGACATTACACAGGTGCCACCCATATGCCGGGCACTCAAGGGACTTCTGCTAGTAGAGAGATAGAAAATGGGTCTTGGGAATTCAGACTGTGCCGTGATCATATCTTCTAATTTTCAAGAAAACCGAGAAATGTGAATTCTTAAATGTATGATAAATACTTCTTTAAATGTCCTATGGGTCTCTAGTTTTTGGTTTTGTTTTGTTTTTTTTTTTTAATTAAAGCATGACACACACAGTCAAGAGAACACAGGTCCCAAACAGCTATAAAACATGAACACCAGGCGCACCGGTACAGCAGGTCAGAAGAGGTCACTCTCGGGTCTCACTCAGCCCCCTGATGCCCCCACCTCTTTCCTAGTTCCCAGTCCTTCTTTTCTTCCCACAGGAACCACAGATCGTTTTGCCTGTTCTGAAGTTCTTATCAAGGGAATCTCTCAGCAGGTGGACTGGCCAGTGCCCCTCCAGTCCACAGAGCTTGTATCCATGAACAAAGACGCCCAGGTGGCACTTTACAATTCTAAAAAGAAGGGAAATGAGATCCAGTGAATTCACCTTTTGTGGGTTCACCCAGAGAAAGACTTGAAACCACAAAGGCAGGGAGGAGTCAGAGATAAGAAAAGACTAGGTGGCAGCTGGAGGTTAAAGTCAGCAGAGGGGGGAGAGTCTGTCGCAGATCAAAGAGACGGCAAAGGACAGGGGGTGGCAGGTGCCAATGAGAGGAAGCCAAAGTTCAGAGTACCAACGAGGCAGGAAGTAAGGAAAACAAGGGACTGTAGCCAGAGAAACTGATACCAGCTTCCCCACCCTGAGTCACTGCTCTCTCCCTGGGGGACGGCGGGCAGGCTTCTGGGAAGGAGGAGGTAACAAACATGACCTGATGTGCTGCTTATTTCTCCACAGCAGTTTATCATGAAACTTCTGATTATAAACAATGTCAAATGAATACACAGTCAACAGAAGAGTCACTATCTGGCATTTCCTTCTGTTTCACGTTTTCCTCTACTGGATATCCTCCCTCCCATCCCCATTAATTGTCTCACACTTACTTTTCTGGAAGGGTGGAAAGTTGTATTTATACCAAAATGCAGAAATTTGAACTGTTATGGTTTGACAAATGGAAACATACATGCAGTCCACACCTCGACTCTAGATGCTCTGGCAAAAGCTATTCTGAATTGTTTCCTGCACATACTAGTCTGGCCAATTCTAGAACTGTCTGCACAAGGAATCGTGCACAGGCTACCCTCTCAAGAAAGGTTCACTTCACTCTGCTTCTGTGTGAATAAAAAAAAAAAAAAAAATGGCCTTTAAAATTTCATTTGGGCCAGGGACACAGTGCAGACCTGCAGTTCTAGCTATCTGGGAAGCAGGAGATCATTTGAGTCTAAAAGTCTGAGGCCCGCCTGAGTAAAAGGTGAGAACTCATTTCAAAATAATGGAAAAAAGAAGCAAGGAAGAGGAGGCAGGGAGGGAAGGAGCAAGATGGAGGGAAGAAACGAAGAAAGCAGGGCATTGTGGCATATGTTTGTAAGCCTAATACTTAGGGAGGCTGAAACAAGAGGAACACAAACTGAAGACCCAGGGCCGGCTCAGCAATCTAAAGCACTTGCTTAGTCAAGCTTAGGCAACCACAGGGACCATGTTGGATCCCCAGCATCACATGTTGTGCCAGCCATACCCCAGGGCAGGCTAAGCCGGCCATAAAAAAAGAAAAAAAAAAGATTCACCTAGGAAACTTAGCAATATTCTGTCTCAAAATAAAAAATAAAGATGGAAGATGACTAGAGATGTAACTCTGTAAAAAGGAGAGAAGGAATAGGAAGAGGAGGAGGAGGAGGAGGAGGAAGAGAGACAGAGAGACAGAGAGACAGACAGACAGACAGACAGACAGACAGACAGACAGACAGACAAAACAACCAACTGACCAACCTTGGTCAAATAACAATAGCTGTAGTTGCTCTGTTGATGTCAGAGGATTATCAGGGGGGCTGAGAACATGCATGAAGAGCCACCACTCGGAACTCATTGGCCCATCTTGACCCTATTAGGAGCCATGAATGCCAGCAAGTACCGTCCCTTCTCCACTGGGGACATTTGGAGCCTGCAGCAGGGTACAGCTGCCTTCCAGGCTGCAGATGAGAGTTCTCCTCTGGACAAGCACCAGACCTGCCCAAGCATTTCTTTGAATATTAAAGGCAGTACGGTATAAAAATAAAGATCATGTTTTGCCACATTTTAAAAGAAGGTGGGAGGCGGGCCAGATAGTTCAGTGGACTAAAGTGCCTACTCAGGCAGAGCACAGCAGCCAGGCTCTATCCATGGTGTGCCATGCAGGCCCTACCCCCAGGGCATGCCAAGCTGGTGACTGAGACTGGGCATGGTGGCATGTGCTTGCAATCCCAGTGTTTGGGAGGCTGAACACAGGCGGATCACTATGAGTCTGATCTATGTAGTGAGACCCTGTAAAACCTGTAGATTCTGTCCTAAATGCATAAAAAAAGAAGGTATACATAGCATATAATATAATAGTCTGATCATTTTTGTTGAACAACCCTTTTCTCCATTGTTGTTGCTGTTGTTATGTGAGACACGCTGACCTTGAGCTCACTTTGTAGCCCAGGCTGGTCTCGAACTCACAACAATCCTGCCTCTTGAATGCTGGGACTACAGGCATGCTCCACCATATTCAGCTTTTCTCCAGTCTTAGAAGCAAAGAAATGACATGACAGATTAGCATTTCTTTTCACTAAAGCCAATATTCTTTCTCAGCCCTTCCTTTTTTCTTTCTAGTCAAACAACCAAGCTGTTCTGTTATGTGTACTTCAGGAAAGGTATAGTATACTCCAAACAGAAAATTTAAAATTATTTTAAAGAAAAAAAGAGGTACATAAAAATGCTGCAGCCCAGCTTCCTGATTAATGGAGTAAATTTGCACACCCGCCAGAGCTCCGTCAAGCACATAGTGAGTAAGCGCTGTCAGCAAGACACCGTTGGGTCGGGGTAACCTCCGTCTCTCAGCAGCCCCTCACCCCTAATTCCTGTCTCGGCAATGCGTGACACCCCATCTGACTAGCTTCCTATACTAGATATCCAGTGCTACATGCAATGTCTCACATTTACGTTTGTGGGGACCTATAACAAAACTGACCCAGCCCAATTAACTCAAGAAATGTAAGGAGTAACTGTCCTGCAGTGCCCTCAGGGGTATCTCTAATGATCTCTGCTCCTAGAGAAATCATATGCCGTTCTTATGCTGCAGACTAATTTGCTCTCCTGAAATTTCACCTTTATCTTGCAAATTCAACTTCACAAGTGGAGCTCATGAACCGGCCTCTTATAAGTGGAAGTCGGTAGCAGACGCCAGCAGGTCACTACGCACAGGGGCCAAGAGCCTGTGTATGCCCAGTAGTTATTTAACCTCTCTGTGCCTCAGTTTCCTCACCTGTATAATAAGGATGCTGACAGGAACTACGTATCTCACGGGGCGGTAAGGGGTAATTTAAGACACATAAAGGGCTTTAAACAGCACAAATGGTCAAAGCACCTTGAGAACATTATGCTAAGTGAAAGCCGGATACGAAATGCCACATACTGTATGATTTCACTAAAATTAAACAACCAATGTCAGTGAATCTAGAAAAAATCTAGAAAGATCAGTGGTTAGCAGGAGGAGGGAAAAAGTGAAGAATGACTGCTTAACGGGCAGTGGGGGTGATGAAAACCTTCTGGACCTAGATAGTGACTGTGACTGTGCAATATTGTGAATATAACAAATGCTATTAATGGCAAATATTATGTAATGTCTGCTTTATAATAAAAGCAGCTATTTGCCCCAAATGGTCTATAACATTACATATCATTTGAATTACTACATAAAGAACTACTAAAACCTGCAATGTGCTAGATTCCAATCATGGTAAAAATGCCTCACAGTTCCCAGGCAGGAGAGGGGTCCAGGACCAGCTACATGAACATGGAAGTATCTGATACAGGCCCTAAAAGACCCTTAAGTAATGAGTTAAGGACAAAGAAGGGAAAGTGGATCATCCAAGGTGGGCAGGTGGGAAGTGGTGACCCAACCAGAGATCCACTAGGTAACAGCCATAGAGAAGAAGGTGCACAAGCAGGGTGAGAGCCTGAAAACTACTCTTAAGTTTCCTTCTACCATTTGCTGCCTCGGGGATAATGTGCCAAAATCTGACCGCTGACCGATTACTCTCTCAGAGAGGCGCTGTAAGGATGGAATAAAACGGTGACAGGTGAAAGCTGCTCTAACCCTATCTCACAACACAACAGTAAGGAATGCAACCCTGTCAAATACTGGTTCTCAAGCTTAGCTACACCCAAGAATTACCTGGGGAGCTTGGAAACATTCAAGGACTGGGTCCTGGCTCCATGCCTGCTGGGAGTATCTGGACTCTGCAGAACTCCCCAGAAGATTCGGGAACATAGTAAACGTTGAAAGTCACTGTTGCAACCCATTAGTCCCAGAAAAGCCATTGATAAAAACAATGATATTCAAAGGCTAAAACCCTATGCAAAGCTGGTCTAAGACCCCAGATCAGTGGAAGTCCAGGACCACCAGGAAGAGGAATAGTCCACCATCAGGCTTTGGGTCCTCTGAGTGAAGTTTGGAGGCCTGCTCACCAGAGTGAGGAGCAAGCACACAGCATGTGACCTCGGCCTGCAGTGGCATAGAAAATCTGCTCATTCTCCTTTCAAGAGGGAAGGGAGATGCGTACTACACTTCTAGGACAACTCCATGCCTTACCCCAAACGAGAGCCTTAGGGCAGGGCTCCCGTTTTTTATCATTTCCTATCCCTCACACAGAACCTGACATAAACTAGATGTTCTAGTTTGTTTTTATTTCTCAACACATAAATGAAGTAGCTAGCACAGAACAGGGCCTGCCTGTAAGTGGGTTGAACTGCAGCTCTCTGGGAAATTCATCTATATGGAAGGTCTCATCTCTAGTGTGAATTAATAACATTACAGTAATCATAGCACATGAGATCCTTCTTCTTTTATGAAAGAGAGGACATCATTTTTTTTTTTTTTTTGCATTTTTCTTTAGGGGTCTCTCTAATGAAGAGCAATTTCTCCATAAAGTTAAAACTTCTGGACTTCAAAATAAACCCACAGCTTTAGAACACAGAGCTGTCCTGAACCAACACCTCAAAGCTGGATCCTCCCCTCCCCGTTAAGATTTTACACACGCCGCTGTGTCTCCTTCCTCACCTCCCTCCCCATCCCCCAGCACCTCACTGGGTCTGTCACTGCGGGTGTGTGTGCATGACCTGAGCTGGTTCTCCACCAGGCTGGGCCCCTCCCTGGACTTTGACCAGCCACTCTTGGTGCCATCAAAGCAGCCCTGCAGTCACCTAGTCCAGACTGCAACCGACTGTGCTGGTGGCTTGGGCTTGGGCGCAGGCCCCAGCGAACAGGAGCAATAAAAGGGCTGTAGTCAGTGCACCGCAGGTTAATAACTAACCTCTTGGGCCTCTACGGGTCAGCAGGTATTGCTAGACGTATCCCTTGTCTATTTCATGGACAGAAAAGAGGGGAAGAAAACTTGCTTGAGGAAAAAAAAAAAATCCCAGCCTGCTTTAGAAAAGGTAGTTGAGCCTGGGTAGGGCCAAGAGGCCTGCTGGATGTCACTCACAGGGGCCAGGAAGGCTGCACGGGGGGAGTCATCCTTTCCACACTCTCATTACTGCTCATTTGACACAGGTGAGCAGCAGCGGGCTGAGCAAGCAGTAAGCATTCCAAGGCAACCAGGAAGAGGCTCCCACCCAGGACACGGACATGGACCACGTGCCCTCCATGCGTTCCATTAAGAGGAGAGCCAGGCACCCCGGATGCACCATGGCTGCCTCGTTTCGCCGCTGCTGGGGTGTTCACTGACTCTGCATTCCCTACGGCCTCCCTGGCATTTCCAGCCAGAAGAGACAGCAGGGGCTCTCAAGCCTTCCCTTGACAGGACCCAGACAAAGAACACATCTAAGGCTAACGCCAGTTTTAAGAAATAATGACGACACAGAAGGTAGACCAAGTGCACAAAAAACAGTAGATTCTTTCATTACATCTACTGAAAGCTTTCCAAAGACACAAAGCTTGGACCCCTTCAAAGAAATGACATCCAGTGGAACATGAGGCTGTCTGGGCTACATGCTGAGACAGAGCAAGGAGTAGGAATCTTGGACGTGGCATTTCAATGTTCTCAGTAACATTGTACATAGTGTTCTGGCCACCAGCAAGCCCCACATCTCTCCCCAGAGCCCCGAGCTTTCTCTCTGATAGATTCTGGGTTTCCCATCCTGGAGCTGTCCCCTCTCCTTCCCTCTGCACCAGCTATAGGGCTTCCTCTGACCTTGTTATTTAAAGCACTCACCAGTGCTTGTCACCTACCCAAGGTGTGGTTACTCATCTCCTCTCAAGCTTGCTGAGGGTGAGGAAACCGTTCCACTGGCTCGTGCATCCTGATTCAGACACTTTGAGAAAGGCCAGCTCCATGTGCCAGCCTGGACTCAGGGTGACCAGGTGTGGACGATGCAATCCATGAAGTCCAGAAGGCGGGAACTTACAGAGGACCAGTGGTTCACTTTGTTTGATAAACAGCAAACAAAAAGCAAACACAGAACAATATAGGGCACACGCTCTGGATGAAGAGCCTTAGATAAGCATCAACCAGATGTAAGGGACCTATCTAGAAAAATCCAAGAGGAAAATCTGGACTGGCAGTATCTAACATCAAAAGATAATTAATTGTTAATTATTTTAGATGTTCTGACAGATTTTTTTTTTAATGGCTCTCATCTTTTAGAGGCATTTAATGAAGTGCATGTTTGAAATTTAAAATAATTGGAAAGAAGCAGTAGTAAGGATATAAATGAGAGCCGATATACCAGTAAGTAGTGAAGCCAGGCAGTGAAGACCCCAGCGTCCTTTACATAGTTCTGTCTACCTTTGAATAGTTTTAGCAATTTTCCCAGTGATTTTTTTTTTTTTTTAGCAGGGTTATCACTAGTCTTTTTTCTATTCTGGGATAGTGTCTTAGTAAGTTGCTAAGCTGCTACGGCTGGAACATGTGATCCTCCTGCCTGAGCTTCCCTGGGTGCTAGTATTATACACAAGTGATACCACACCTAGTCCTTAATGAAAATGTTTTCTAAAAGTGAAGAGAATAAAGAAAGACTGTAGATCTTGCCACGGCTCACCAAAAGCCACCAGCAGCCACTGACTGTAGCTCATTCCCAGGGAAACTGAAATTGAAACATTAATTTTTTTTTTTAATTTTTTATTTATTTATTTATTTATTTATTTGCTTGTTGTGTTTGTTTGTTTCTTTTTATTTATTCATTTTGTGGCTGGCTCAGCCTGCCCTGGTGGTGGCGCTGGCGCAGCATGTGGTGCCGGGGATCGAACTGCAGTCCCCACAGTTGCCTGAGCCCTCCTAAGCAGGCGCTTTAGACCACTGAACCATCTTGCCGGCCCTGAAACATTAATTTTTGTCCTGCATGGAAACACTGGTGGAGGAAACCTACTGATTTGGGGGCTTTAAATGTTCTCTCTTGCTCTCAAGCAAAGAGGGCATGTGGTAGACCACCTCACAAAGACAAGGGGTTGCTGAGTATCCCGAGTTCAATCCCCAGTACCAAAAAAAAAAAAAAAGACAAGGGGTGAATAGGCTGAACATAATGAGCAAATTTTAAATCCACCCCAAAACAGCAAAATTTATAGAACAAAGCATTCCAGGAGGAAATACTGATCACTAGCAAACAAATGAAATACTCAGCCACCCCACAATGGGAAAAGTAAAGGCCACAAGAATTCCCATCGCTCCCAGTAAATTGGTAAATTAAACACGAAAGCTCCAGAATGCCAAATGTGGGCATAGAAAGCATCAGAGAAGCTCTTACTGTGCAGGCTGCTGGGACTTAGGCAGCAACTCTGCATATTCGAAAGTCCTGCCCAACTCCAGGAGATGCCACGTTGCACAGTCACACCAGTGAGCCAACACAGACAGGTTCAAAGCAGTGTATTTAAAACACAGCCTCAAACTGGAAACATCCCAAATGTCCACAAAGAGTAAATAAATGTTCAATATGTTTACGCACAACTGCAGAGCAGTGAGAACCACAGGTACCTCATCAACAAACACATCTCACACATCCAACACTGAGTGAAAAAAAAAATCCATTGAAGCTCATTAACGTGCAAAATAACAATTTGCCACTTAAGAAAACCCATAAAGAAAAGGAAGGAAAGAAAGAGAAGCTTCAGAAGGGAGGACAGCCAGAAACGTGACTAGGTAGAATTTAAGGGTTTTCAAGCCCTGGTGCTCTTGTTTAAGTTGGGTGGCAGGCACTGGGATGCTCACTGTATTCCTTTTTTAAAAACTAGTCATACTATACAAAATCTCTTACACCTCTATTTCACCATTTTCAAAGTTTTAAAATGTGTTCTAGAATTTGCCAATCTTGAGCAATTCAAACAAAGATGCAAGAGGTGGAAACCCTGCTCGCCACAGTCCCCCAGGTGAGGGCAGACGGCCCTGCCAGAAGCTCAGAACAAGTCCCAGGGGAACGATGCCAGCATCCCAAGAATAAGACCACAAGGCAGGGACGGAGGTCACATCACCTCCGGCGCCACTAATAAATGGGCAGGACAGAATAAACATGGTCCAGACCTGCATTCAAGTTCCTAACTCAGACAGGTAACTGAATGGATAGATCCCTGCAATGGAACATTATTCAGCTTCAAAAGGAACTGGTGCGTGCTGGAACGAGGAGGAACTCAGGAGACATTATACGAAGTGGCACAGGCCAGGCACAGAAGGACAGATACAGTAGGATTCTACTTATTATACCTAAGGTAGTCAAATTTATAGGGACCAAAAAACACACCAGTGGTCACCCCAACCTCAGGGGAAAGGAGATAGGGAGTTAAGGGGAACAAAACTTCAGTCTGTGACAGTTACATAATAATATAAATGTGCTTCATGACACTGAATGCCACACTTACAATTGGTGAAAATGTAAAATTTTAAGCTAGGCATAGTGGCATAGCCCAGCACCACACACACACACACACACACACACACACAGACAAAAATTTTTTAATTATATCATGGCTCAGTTTGTTGCTGCATTTCCAGCTCTACGGATTGAACTCAAGGCCTTTATACTGAGCTATATCCCCAGCAGTTTTTATAGATATTTTGAGACAGGGTCATGCTAAATTGCCCAGGCTGATCTTGAACTTACCATCCTCCTACCTACCTCAGCCTCCCTAGCAACTGGGATTATGAGCATGCAGCACTGTGCCCGTGTCCAAATGGCCAAGCAAACAGCCAGGACAGAGAAGCACTTTCAGGCCACCTTCAACCCACATGAGGGATGTCAAGGAGCAAGAAAAGAAGAGACACCACAAAGCCAAGGGGTGCCAATTCTACAGAGACCTGGAGACCCAGGCAAATGGTCTCCTCACAACTAGGCCAGCAGTGTGGGCAAATCCTCCCCTCAGACCAAAGTCAGTACTGAGAACCAAGGAAGCATCAGATGGTCCCACAGGTGGGATGGGATCCTTGACAACTCTGCTGGTTCTGAGCTCCAAGAAGGAAAAGCTGGGCATTCAGCCAGCTATGACTTTAAGGAAAAGAACCTGCAATAACTGCTGAGAAATGGCACGCTGAACTCAAATGCCAGAGACTCAAGGCAAAATGGTGCAGGAGAGACTGGGAGGTTTAACTGCATAGAGTTCTGGCCTTCCCAGAGAACCCAAGGAGCCCACAAACAGACAGAAAGGTATGCACAGCATAGGTTGGAGCATAAGCGCTCCAGTTCAGCTCTCCCACACTAAGCAGGCCAGTGGCTAGAGGCCATCTGCTCTCCAAGACCCCTGTAAGGGGATGATAATCCCTTCCCAGGCAGAGGGCATTATGAGAAGCAATGAATTCTGTGAGCCTGGGAGGTAGAGCTGCATAACAGACCAAGACCGGGTGCTTCATCTATCAACCTCTAACCCGCAGAGACAGGCAGAGGCAGGGATTACTCGCTCACTCACTGACCACACACATTGAACCAGGCTGGATTTAAGCATCTGGAATAAGTGCAATGAGAACGCCAAACAGCAAGGAGTATGTCAGAAAGCTTAGATGTAGAGAGAATTAACTTCTGTTTAAGTATAGGGCTGGTTTACAGCTCAGTGGCACAGTGCTTGTTTTGATGCACGAGGCCCTGATCCCCAATTCCACAAAAAGAAAGGAAAAGGATACACATTATGCCTCTATGTATGCATACAAAATGATCAAAAGGAAGTCAATCAACTGCTATGGAGCAGGCTGGGCATGTGAAAATGCTTTGCATGGTGATCATTTTTTAATCTTTTATTTATTTGGTACAGGGTCTCACCATGTGGCCAGCATGGCATGCAGTACTAAGGATCAACCTTGGGTCCTTGGGGCCGGCCAGATAGCTCAGTGAACTAAAACGCCTCCTTAGGCAGAGTGCAGCAGCCGGGGTTTGATCCCTGGCATGCCGTGCCAGCCTCACCCCCGGGGCCTTGTGAGATGGCAATTTGAAACTGGGTGTGGTGATACATGCCTGTAATCCCAGCTCTTGGGAGGCTGAAAACGGGGGAATCACTATGAGTCCAATCTATGTAGTGAGACCCTGTGTAAGACCCTGTACACCCTGTATACACTGTACTAAATACACACAAAACACACACACACACACACACACACACACACACACACACACACACCCTCAGGTCCTTGTGCCTGCCAGGCAGATGCCTTCCCCTTCCAGCCATCTCCTCAGCCCTGCATGGTGAACATTTTAATGTGGAACACTGCTTAAAAATGTTGCCTACTTTTGACCTAAGTGTTGAAGACACTGCATTCAGCAAGTCTGACCAAAGATACAACTCTAGTCTCAGGAAAACCCAAGTGACCTGCAAAAGCAGAAACTCCTCTGAGGCTCAGGGGTCCCTACTCACCTGGGCTC
>PVKN010007407.1:0-26701 GCA_004027915.1 Capromys pilorides | reverse complement strand
AAAAGAAAAGAGAGAAAAGTTTTAAGAGCCCACAACAATAACAATAGCAAACTCACAGAAGGCCACAGAAAGAATCTGTCTGCCCAAAGAAGCAAGTTTACTCCTTACGGTGCTTTATCCGACAAGATATCCAGAGCACTGGTCTGAGAACTGAGCCCCAAGAAGGATGTTCTGGTTGTTGACTGTCTCAGTTACTCTTCTCTCATTGCTGTGACAAATATCCAACACCCACAATGAAGGAAGGAAAGGTTTATTTAGCTCACAGTTTCTAGAAGGTTCAGTCTGTATTAAACTGGCTTCAAGGCTGAGTGGCACAGGGCAGAGAGCATCCAGTTCATGGTAGTGGAACAGCAATATGGCAACAGAGAGAGAGAGAAAGACTCTCTGCCTCTCTTCTATTACATTCAGGCTCTCTACCCCAGGCTGGGGAAGCACACATACTCATAATGCCAGCAATACTAAGACCCATAATCCCAGCCTTGGATCACCCGTAATCCCAGTGGATCATGAGTTAATCATAAACTCTAGAAGTCCCTGCCCCTGACTGTATGAGGCTTTGCAGGGACAACTAGACACAAATCATAACACTGACCCCAGTGCATTCTCCTGAAGGGACTGGGGCTCTCCAATGGCTTTGGCAGTGGTGGTGGGAGGTGAGTTACATATAGCACATAAAAACTCAAATCAAAATCAGACCCACTCTCTGGCAAGGAGAGATCTTACTTAACAGGATTCCTGCAATAAGGGGAAGAAAGTGTGTTCTAACAGAGAGAAGGCTCTATTGTACGATTCTTTGGGGAGGGACAGAGGGAGGTAAATAATGTTATAAAGAATGAGTACCAGGAAGTACTGTGTATCTGCACAGGTGGTGTGACTGGACAAATGATAAAGTCGGGTTTCCTTGTGGTCAGCTGGGAAGAACTTCTTGAGAAGAGAGCAGTGTGTCAATATGCTTTTAGGCTTTGGAGAAGGACAGAAAGCTGAACAAAAGGTGGTCAAGGAAAACACTTTGGCCAGATGGGTTGCTGGTGACCAAGGAGTTAGGCCATCATTTAGAAGCAGAGAATGAAAAGCAGGAGGGCCTTTATAGCCTTGTCACTTGTAACCAAGGAAGTTAGTTATCTGTAGGTCTTATCTAGGTTATGTCAGGAAGCGTGGTTCTACGTAGTTAGTGGTTTCTCAGATAATAAAATGGGCATGGGACCTCTTTAATCTTCAATGTTTTCCAGCCTGACGAAGGTGGGGTCAAGTTGAACATTGCCTCTTATTTGAGTGTACTTGTACCTACAGTTCCACTCTGATTACAAAATGTCATAATATTAGTGTGTCCTTATGATAACAACTCTCTATCAAGCACCCCCTATATCATTAATTCTGGAAAGTTGGTGTTCGTAATCACCAGTTTGCTTTTTGTGCCAGTTATTGTGATTGATTTCAAGGCTTGTCTTGCCATTTTCTGCTCTGCAACGTGGCGCTGGGACTCGACAAATCACATTTCTTGTAAGGTTTTGGCAACAGAGAGGCAACGGAGAGGAGAGCAGAAGGCCGCAGGCAGGAGTAGGGATCACTCCTTCACACTCACTTGGCTGTCCTATAGCATTACCTAGCAAGTGTCTCTTCTGGTTGTTCCAGTGTCTAGGATTTAACCACCCTAAATTTTTACTTTTAGAAACAATAGCACCAGCCAGGGACACCCTCTCCTCAGGGTCTCCTCGAAAGGCTGTCTCTTAGTTCTGGGGCTACACAGTGCTTCCTTCTGCCAGCTGAGTGGTAGCTGCTTCTCTGGTTGCCATTCCAATCCTGCAATGTCTGTTTCCTCACTGAGCCCTGACTTACAGAACCCTAAGCCATCCAGAGGGATCTTCTAAGCCACATGTATGGAATTATATATTATTACCATACGTTAAAAATAGATTACTTTTATGGCATGTATGTGGTATCCAAGGGACAGGACACATTGCAAAAGGGAACCTATAACCGCATGGCTTTGATTTGCAATTGTTTTTCTGACCAAAATATTGTACATTTGAGTTAGGTAGGTATACTCATGTTCATAATTTGAGTTTGAAAAGTATAATCCGGTACAGATTGTGTTAAGCGCCAGTATTAGCCCTGCTTTTGCCACATATACTTAAAGTTCTAGCTATTACACCAGGAGCAAATTTCCACTACGCTTTCTGAGAGTAAAAGGTGTGCTGTCATGGACGGGGAGTGTAACCGAGTATAGAGCATTTGCCTAGCTAGCATGTGTGAGGCCTGGCATGGCTCCTGCTGTTCCAATAATGTAACAGCAACAATAAAAAGCTTGTCTTTGTAAGCATTTTATGAGTTGATTTGAAACACACTCAACATATGTTTGATGTAAGCTCAGGAAGAAAAAACTAACCAAGAGAAAACAGAGGAAACACGGTTGTATTAGAGAAAAACGACAGGATATTACTAAGATTTATCAACTTAACTTCATAAGGCATTGCGAGGATTTCACAGCATACTTGCCTTTACCTAGTTTTTGCTTAGGCAAAGTAAAAATGTTATTTTGTCCTTTGGTGAACATAATCGTGTGGAGTCCAGCTAGATGAAAACAACACCAGTTGCTTATCTTCTACTTTGGACCAAAATACAAATTCAGCATATTTTGCAGAAGATATTTGTAGTTCATAGTAGGATAAAAATAAAAACCATAGACTAAAAAGTGCTCACCTAGTCCTCTTGTTCTAGAACTTGCATACAGCACATTACAAGACAATTATTGGGGCTGGCCAAATAGCTCAGCAGATTGAAGCACCTGCAGGCAGGCTCAGGGACCGCGGGTTCGAGTGCCGGGCTTGCCGTGCCCCTCCCCCCCACTGGGTGCACTGAGATGGCAAATGAGATTGAGTGTGGTGGCACGCGTCTGTAATACCAGCTCTTGCGAGGCTGTAAACAGGCGATCAGTACGAGTCGGATCTAGTAGTGAGCCTCTGAACACCCTATAGACCTTTCCCTAAAATACAAAAATAAACAAACGAATAAATAGAAAAGAAAATTCTTACACAGAATTAAGGCAAGGTATTCTAAGATTGCCACTAACATTAACCCATCAGCCATCGTCGTCACGGCTGGTGGCCTGGGTCACCTTGCTTTACTCAGGGAAGTTCTGGCATGGAATGAAGGGGCAGCGGACAGGGTGGGAACACGAAGTCCAAGGCACAGTTGAACAAGCAGAAAGGACCCTGGCGTTAACCGAGATCCACGCGGTACAGCTAGTTTACGCGTCCATTAGGGGGCACTGCTGACCTGTGCCTAGGCGTCCTCCTGTGCTCTCCCACTACACAGCCACCTAGGAGTTTGCAAATGCTAAGTTTAGTAAGAAGGGTTCCTTTGGGACACAACATAGCCAACGTGGCCACTTGCAAGCTTTACTTGACGCTTAGCGACGGAAGCCGAGCGCAGTGGTGCACTCTAATCCTCGCGACTCAGGAGACCAAGGCCGTTAAGTGTAAGTTCGAGGCCAGCCAGGCCACAAATGTAGTGAGCCTGAAAAAAAGAAAAAGAAGACAAAAAGGCTGGCAATATAGCTCCCTGGAAAAGCGGCGCTGAGTTCCATCCCCAGTACTGGAAGTTTTATGGGGGTGGGGAGGGAGCTTTCTGTCTGCTTATAAAATATATCTCTATTTTAAAAATCAGACAAGCAGCACTTCTCTGACTTTTTGCCTACGAGGAAGGAAGCACAACATTCCTAGATAGCCCAGCTCGCGCATCTAGTCCTGGTGAAGTTCGCAGACCTAGTACCGAAGGCGCGCGGAGCAAGAGCGGAAGCCCAAGCTGGGCTCTGGGTCCGCGGAGTGGAAGGCGGCAAACCACAGCGCCGGCCACGCCCCTTACTCCGCGCCCCCGCAGGTGGGCCAGGTGGGCGGGCCCGCGGGGCAGGTGGGCGGGCTCGGAGGCGGGGCCATGGGCGGGGCGGGGCCGGCCGAGAGGTGCAGGCGCTGCGGCGCCCCGCGAGCCCTGAAAGCCAGCGTGGAGCCCGCGTGCAGCGCCGGAGCTACCCGGGAGCCCAGGCGCGCCCGCTCAGGTAAGCGGCCCGAGCCGTCCCGCGGTGGGAGGCGGGAAAGGATGGAGCGCGAGCGGGCTGCGGCCGGGCGCGGCGCTCCGGGCGGTGGAGGCTCCTCCCGGGACGAGCGGCAGCCCCGGGCCACGCGTGCAGCGGCGTCCTCCGCGATGCTCTCTTCGTGGGTGCTGTGCGCGCCGGGCTGGGACGCGGTGCCCGCGCCAACCGAAAGCCGCTTGCGGGCTCCGGACCGACCGGCGGTGAGCTCGGCGACCCTGTGGCAGGGCGGGCGTGGGAGGCGGAGGGCGAGCAGGTAATCAGGGGCGTTTTGGGGTGCCGGAGACTTTCTCCAACTTCGTTTCATCCTAAGTCGGGCGAGGAAAGGGCGTCGTTATCGCCGGCTCACTGCCACACTGCCTGCCGCCTTGGCGACCCGAGATATCACCCTGGGCCCCAGGAGGCGCAGGGAGCCGGCGCTGCGGGGTCCATTCCCGGGACAGGGTTCTTCTTCTCGGAGCTATATCAGTCCCCTGCCAGGTTTCTGTCAGTGTTGTTTTAGTATCTGGCCCGAGCCAGAGTCAGGGGCTCCCCACGCGGGGTGGCTGGCTGTCCTCGCGGTCTCTCTCCACGCGGAGCGAAAGGTGGTCGCTGCTTGCCGAGGTCAAGGTGCGGGTGAGGTCCTCGGTGCGGGCGCTTTGTCTGCGCGCCACCTGCCTCGCTGCTTTCTGCAGTGAACGAGAGCATCTTTATGCAAATAATGGGACCAGGTACAAATTGAGGGAGGTGTGATGTTTAGAGGAAACTGGCGCACGAGGTGACAAGGTGGGCACAGCTTTCTGGGGCCAGAAGTTGGTGGTGCAGACGCGGGGGCGCCCGCTGAAATTTTCCATCTAGCATCCCTCTCCCCCATGTAGAACTCTTCTGAAAGAAAGATTTGTTTTTATAAAAGGATTAATGGCTTTTAAAGATCAGTGTAAATTACCTGCTTGGAGTTTAGGCAGTTACAGACAGGCCTTCCCTGCTGGGGGATTTGGTAACAAGGAGGAAAACTCAGAGTATCTGGCTCACTCGCTCTCTCTCTCTCTCTCTCTCTCTCTCTTTCTTTTCTTTCTTTCTTTCTTTCTTTGTTCCTTCCTCCCTCCCTCTCTCCCTCCCTCCCTCCCTCCTTCCTTCCTTCCTTTCCTTCCAAATGGTACTTTTGGGAAATCCTGCCCTCCTAGAAATGGCCAACTCCCTAATTTTTAACTGCAGTACACCATACCATGAACTTTAAAAAAGTGCTTTGCTAGTAGATAAAGCAGGTGGAGGATATTCCCGTTGTCTTGTGAGTGATGCTGTGAAGGTCGCCTGCCTCTCCTTCAGTCTGACCACTTTAAGCCTCTGCCTCATGTCTGTGTAGGATTCCGGCCTTCATCATTATAGTTCGTTTGTGACTACTTACCTGTATAACAGAATTCTCATGCAAGTTGCTATTCTTTTCTACTCCTTCATTGTAAGCTAGTTGCTTAATTATAAAAATGTGTCCAAGGGCACCTGGGATATACCTCATGGTAGAGCGCTTGCCTAGAGGGTTTAAGGCTGTATGTTAGATCACCTCTGCCAACAACAAAACAACAAAAAACTTTCTTAAACTGAGATCATAACATCTCCCACCTGCAGGGACAGGACAGGTAATATACAAGGTAGTTGCCTTATAAATCTGGATGGGTTTGAGCACACCCAGCATGTAATCCTGCAGGAATTCCAGCCCAGTGTAGCCAGAAACTCTTTTAATCCCTCCCCAAAGTAGCCAGAAATCTTTATTTTTTTAATAATATAATATGCAACATGAGTTAAAACATTGGCATGTTTTCCTCTTTTTTTTTTTTTTTATTTTAACATGAGGAATCAAACTCAGGACTTCACCCTTGCGGGACAGGCGTGTGCCACTGAACCAAATCCCTGGCTTCCTTTTTACCTTTTTTTTTTTTAAAACAAAGAATCAAATTTGATTCATTCATCATCCATGTGCTAATCTCTGCCTTATAAATTGTATATAATTATACAGTTTTAAAGTGAATGGAAAATTCTGAGCTATGAAATAGATACTGTACATTTTTCATAAAATGAAATAGAAGACAAATTAGTACTGTTAGAAATGACCTCTTTTGACTGTCAAATGCTGCTTTCTATGAAGTTTATGGCTATGTAGTCTATGGGAACAACTGAGGACTCCTATCATTATTTAAATATTCATTGTAATTAGAAATGTACACATGGCTCCTGGTCAAACTGGCAAATACTTAACTGTATTAAAAAGGAAGTTCCTAGCTGAATGTGGTGCTCCCTGCCTATAATCTCAGTGCTCTGGGAGGCTGAAGCAAGAGGATGCCAAATCTGAATCCAGCATGGGCAATGTAGTGTCTCAGTCTCACTTAGTATGAGACTAACTTAATGACTTAGTCTTAGACCCTGTCTCAAAAATAAAAATAGTGGGGGATTCAATCCCCAGGGTGTGCTGAGGTGGTGATTGAGACTGGGTATGAAGGCTCGAGTGTAATCCCAGCACTTGGAAGGCTGAAAAACAGGAAGGATCACTACAAGTCTGATCTGTGTAGTGAGACCATGTAGATCCTATACTAAATGCATAATAAATAGATAAGCAGATAGATAGATAAATGGATTCTTTAAGATAAATAAATAAGAATAAAAATAATAAAAAAGAGCTGAGGACATAGCTCAGGGCCTGGGATCAAGCCCTACTACGATCAAACAAAGGCGGCAGAGTTCACAAAGGGCCATTCAGATAAGTCAGGTGTGTGTACTCTTTGGGGACTATCTTGGCTCTAACACTGGCAGTGTGTCTGAAGGTTGGCCTGTTTCCTTGCTGAAGGTGCTACTTTTTTTGTTTGTTTTGTTTGTTTGTTTGGTTGGTTTTTGTGCAGTGTCTCACAATGCTCGAACTCATAGGGATCACTCCTGTTATCAGCCTCCCTAGTGCTGGGATTACAGTAGTGCGCCGCTATGCCTGGACTCAGTTGCTGGCTCAAGTGTGCCCAGGGGCAGGGCCAGCAGGGCATGTAGTGCCAGGGATTGAACCCCAGGCTCTGCACTTCCCTAAACAGGTGCTTAGTCAGCTCAGCTACCTTAATGGTCCTGTTGCCATGTTTTTTTTAGAGTAGTGTTTCTCAGCCTTGACACTTTGGATGTGTTGGGCCAGACATGATTTTGGGGGTCAAGGAATTGTGCTGTAGAACAGGATGCGTAGCAGCATACCCAGCCTACACCCCAAGGTGCCGATACTATGCTCCCTCCAGTTACTACAGCCCCAGATGTCTCCGGACACTGTGAAGTGTTTCTTGGGGACTATGTCACCCCTGGTTGAGGAAAAACAATAGGCCAGACACTTGTGAGCTCAACTACAGACTAAATTCAGGGAATGTGAGACTTTCAGTGACTAGAAAACTAATTGTAAATTCTTACTGTATATATTTAAATGTTCAGGCTTTTTTTTTTTTTTTTCTTTTTTGGAACCAGGGATTGAACTCAGGCCCTTGTACTCACCAGGCAAGTGCTTATTCTACTGAACTATCTCCCTAGTCCTCTTATTATTGTATATGTTTAAGATGTACACTTGTTTTTTGATATACACGTACAGAATGATTTGTTTCTTTCTGCAGTACCAGGGATCGAACTCAGGACCTTGTATGTGCCAGTCAGGTGCTTATGCCACTTAGCTGTCCCACCAGCCCTTTCAATTTAAACATTTGACACTTAAAAACATTTTTATCATAAAGATGACCAAACCAGTGCTCTGTGTGAACAGCTCACATGTCCTGCCAAGTTTTAACTCTGAAGAAATTTCGAATGTTCAGTGCACTTGTTAAATTGCATAAGGTTTGAAATGTTGAAAAGTTAAGAAGGAATTGTATACTACTTTTCATTTTTCTTTTTAAAATATAGTCAGTGTCTTCCATTTGTTTCCCCCCTAAGGTGATAAGATACAGATTGACTATGCTTTTTGATTTAGGAAAACTGACACAATTTGTTATGTTGGAACCCCAAACAAAATTAAGCAAAAATTCTAATATTAAGACTCGGTGTGCATATATCATGCTCAGAGGAAAATCTGGCTTTACAAGAACTGAATTTTGCTAGGGGGGCTGGAGAGATAGCTCTGGGGCATAAGTGTCTGCCTGGCCAATGCAAGGTCCTGAGTTCCATCCCCAGTTCCACCAAAAAAAAAGAACTGAATTTTGCTAACTGTAAAGTTTTGTAAGTGACTTTTGTTTTGCCTTTTTTGGCACAGGGTTTCTCTATGCAGTTTAGGTTGGCCTTGAACTCACTATGAAGTGCAGGTGGGCCTTAAACTCACAGTGACCCTCCTGCCTTGCCTCCCAAGTGCTGAAATTATAGGTGTGCATCACCATGACTGGCCTAACAGCAAAATTTACTAACAGAAGAAACTAAGACTGCTGTGAATTTCAGTAGTATGAAAAAATGCCCTTGTAATGAAAAGAAGCTCCATATGATATGTGATATAATTCCTACGAAAACAGCACAGGGCCGGCCAGATAGCTCAGCAGATTAAAGTGCCTGCTTAGGCAGATGCAGGGATCAGGATTTGATCCCCAGTGTGCCGTGCTGGCCCCACCCCTGGGGTATGCTGAGATGGGCATTGAGACTGGGCATCTGTCTTAGTTACTCTTCTCTCATTGCTAGGACAAATACCCAACACCTAAAATGAACAAAGAAAAGGTTATTTAGCTCACAGTTACTGGAGGTTTCAGTCCATACTTGGCCGGCTCCAAGGCAGAGAGGCACAGGGCAGAGAGCAGCAGTACATGGTGGCGGAACAGCAACAACATGGTGACAGAGGCAGCGGAACAACCAGGGGAACAGAGAACAATAGCGTGAGTCTGTCTCTCTGTCTCTCTTTATATCACATTCAGGCTCTCTGCCTCAGCCTATCCACCTTAGGCCACACTCATAATCCCAGAAGGACTCAGACCCATAATCCCATCAGTACTAAAACACATAATCCCAGTGGATCATGAGTCAAGTCACAAACTCTAGAAGTACCCGCCCCATGATTGCATGAGGCTTTGGGGGGACAACTAGACATAAACCATAGCAGCACGGTGCTATAATCCCAGCACTTGGGTGACTGAAAGCAAGAGGATCACTCGCTATGAGTCCAATCTGTGTAGTGAGACCCTGGAGACCCTGTACTGAAATACATTAAAAAAATACTCTGGGAATGTAACCCTGTTTGGTAGGTGTTGAATAAGCTCAAGAAGGGAAAAAAACACTGCCCTAGGTTTGAAAAACACATTCTTAACTGAGAACTGGCTATTCATTGGCTCCTTCCAGAAATCTACCTTTTAAAACCCACAGCCGGCTCTACATAATTCACAAAGCTTCTTGCTAAAAGATTAAGATGTTCAGGGTGAGTCTAGTGGTTTATGCCTTTCATCCCAGCTATTTGGGAGGCTGAGGATCCTAAGTTTGAGGCCAACCTAGGACAACTTAGCAAAACTTCCTCTCAAAATTAAGAAGAGCTATTGATGTAGCTTGGTAGCAGAGCACTTGCCTGCTAGTTTCTAGCTGAACATGGTGGTGTTTGCATGACCCTCCGTTCAGTCCCCAGGAGCACAAAAAGCAAACAGTAAAAGTGAACTTGCAAGATGGCAACCACAGAGCAGTAAGCCAAGAAAGGAAGGGGCCACATGTGACTGAACCGTGCTCTTTGTGAACCTGGGCTGTTAAAGCTCTTTGTTGCAGCAAACAACAAATGCAAAATCAAGAAAAGAAACGTCACTGCTGTAACCTGGAGTTTCTGATTCATCAACAGCGTGTCTGTTGCCGATCAGGAGCCTTCACAGAATCTGAGTTACTAAGAAATCCTCTCACGATTCATCATTTTTCTACCTTGGCAGAGTAGCCACATCATGCTGTGGGGCTCTGGGGTTCTGGCTGATGACCGATATGGGCCTTCACTGAATGGCTACTTTGAGCAGCTACTGGATGGCAGGCACTGTTGGTTCTTGGGCCACGGCCCTGATCAAATGGAGCATCGCTGCCTAGGCATGTCCTCTGATCTGGTGGCTAGAGAAGACAGGCATGTACACGACTGTCGTGGTCCTGCTGAGGGATGGTTCCTAAAAGCACGGATTGTTACAAGAGAATGGGACTGTGGTGCCTAACTTGGTCTAGGAGAGCGGAATTGCTTTGGGAAGCCCTCCCTAAAAAGGAGTATTTCACCTGAAACCTGAGAAACAGGTAGAAAGTGACCCAGGGCACTAGGGGACGAATTTCCAGGAGGCTAGATTGAGACGTGAGGGAAATGTAGCTGGGACGAGACCCCTTGGATCTTTTAGGATTTGGGGTTTTTATATAATAGTAGTGTGAATCAACTGGAGGATTTTAAAACTTTTTTTTTTTTTTTTTTTTTTTCAGTACTGAGATTAAACTCTGGACGTTTGCACTGAGCTACAGCCCCATCCCATTTCTATTTTTTATTCCGAGGCCTCACTAAGTTTCAGTTTCCCAGGCTAAGCTCAAACTTACTATTCCCCTGCCTCAGCCTGACAGAGTGCTGGAATTATGGGCATGTGCCGCTCTGCCCAGCTTCACTGACAGATTTCAAATGAGAAGCGAGGTGATTTAAATGTTTAAAATGACCACCATCCCTGCAGTGTAGAGAGTAGTCTGGAGGAGTAGGTACTGCTGGCATCTACAGTGTGTCTAGAGAAACCAGCACAGGGCTGTTTACTTCTGGATGGGCCATTTAGAACAGATCCACTGCCTAGGCCTGAGCCAGACCCATGGAGGAGGTGGCAGGCCCCTCAGCTGGGCACACAGTGCCAACAGCTCCACCCTGGAGCCCCCAGCACAGGTGTCGCCCTAAGTGCGGTGGGAGGGAGAGCAGATCCTCCAGCCAACGCTTTTGCAGTCACCCAGGATAACATTTACAGGCAGAGGGAGGCTGGAGCTTAGTGAGGAGTTCTAATCAGCAAGAAAGTGGTGGTTATTTGGACATGGCTGATGGAGAGGGAGGTAACCAGGATGATTCAGAAGGTTCTGGCATAGACAGCTGGGTGGGATGGGATGGCAAAAGTGTGTGGCATTAGAGAGCTGTGGAGGAGGACTGGGCTGGCACCAGGCGGGGGGAAAGCAATTCCATTTTGGATGTGTGTTGCTTGTGAGACGTCCAAATGGAGACGGGGAGTAGGCAACAAACCCAGGGAACAGATCGGGAGGAAAATACATGTCTTGGAGCAGTTGCATATAAATAATCATTGCGTAAAACGATCATCTGGAGAGGGGTGTAGACAGAAAAGAAAGAGGCCAGCTTCGTAGCATTTGAGCCTGGTGTTTAGCACAGCAGGAAAAGCCAGACAAGGCTGCTGCGGAGCCAGACATACATGGAGCACAGGGAAGAAGCCTGGGGCCTATGGTTTTCTATCTCCTTTCTCTTGCTTTGGTCAGATCTGGGCCAGCTCCATCAAATGTGTGGCAGGGGGATGGAATTACTGATATTTTAGGGAGCAGCTGTGTATGCCCAGTGCAAAGCCAGGGTTGGGTGTGCACTGTGGTTGGGCTGGGTACTGTTCAAGGCCCGCTGCCTGGACCACACTGTACTGTCAGGTGTGGGAGACAGAAAGTGAGGTTGGGACCTTGGGTACCCATGCCTTGGGTATGCCATGCAGGCTGTGATGTTAAGTTGTTAGGCGAAAGTGTAAGAACTTCTTTTGGTAACTTGTCAAGCATTTAAGAAGGAAATTAAGTTGTCTTTAATATTTAGTGAGGACTGGCTTGCTGTGAACCTGCCTCTGAGAGAGTGAGTGTGGCCCTCAGCTGAGGAGGCAAGAGCTTGGGTCCGGCCTGCCTGTGGGAAGCATAGGTGAGGTGTCCCCAGTGCGGAGCTACAAGGTACGGTGGAGCGATTTGATTTCATGAACACAGAGGCATTCAGTCCAGCAGTGCTCCACTGCTGCACCTGCCGTGGGCCCCGAGTGGGTACCCCGAGTACTGAGAGGTGGAGCCCCTCGAACCCTCCACATCAGCCAGCCACCCATGGGGTTGCTTTCGGGTGGATGCCCAGCTATGGGCAGCACAGGTAAGGATGAGCACCAGCCTTTCGATGCATCCATTTAAATTGTGTATCATTTTTAACGTCTTATCTATTACTTTCTATTCTCGTTAAAATAAAATAATTTAAAAAGTTTAGAAATTTGAGTTATGGGGCCGGTGAGGTAACTCAGTGGACCAAAGGCCTTCTTAAGCTAGCATATGCCTAAGTGCAGGGACCACGGTTCAACCTTGGGCACCACAGACTGTGCCAGCCCTGCTCCCAGGATAGGCTGAGATGGCCACCTAGTCCGGGCATAGTGGCACATGCCTGGAATCCCAGCACTGGAGAGGCTGAAAGCAGGAGGATCACCATGAGTCCGAGCTGCATAGCGAGACCCTGTAACAGCCAAGTACATTAAAAAATAAAACAAAATTAAATTAAGTTAAAGGGGAGGCTGGGGAGATAGCTCCATGGAACAAGTGCCTTCCTCACAAGTGCAAGGTGGTGAATTCAAACCCCTTATTTTACTTACAAATAAATAAGTAAATTAAGTTAAAATAAATAAAAACTTGAGTTAAAGTTGTATATGTGTATTTATGCTTATAGGTATAAATGACTTTGACTCTTAATCAGATCTAATTATACACATGTGTAATGCATGTAACATAAATTATGAGTACCTTATATACACTTATAAATACATGTATCAAATATAAATAAGTATATACTTGCTAATAAGACAATTTGAATACTCGTTTGCTGATAAACTTTAAAACTTCTCCTTCCTTATATTGTGTTTCTTTGTTAATTTTTTTTTTTCTTTTTTTTGAAAGAGTCTCACTCACTCTGTAGTTCAGGCTGGCCTAAAACTCAGTGATCCTCTGGCTTTGGCCTCCCGAGTGCTGGGGTTACAGGTGTGTGCCCCAAGTTTGAGGGGCCTGATAATATATTTCTTTTTAAAATTATTTTATTTTAAAGAGAATAGAAAATAATAAATAAGATATTAGAAATGATGCACAACTTAAATGGATGCATCGAAAGGCTGGTAATCTACTTCTGTGGTTGGTCCATCCAGTGGAAGATGAGATTGCTCCTCGAGTCCCAAGTGCATAAATTGTGGAGAATGATGGACACGACACCCTGTTTCCCTTGAAATGTGTGCGTATTTTATCATCCCTAAAGTGTACATATACCACAGTGTCCCACAATATGTCCCATCAATATGTACAATTATCAGAATATATGTAAGCCCCTGCTTTCACCAGGGTCCAATGGAAATGGGACCTCCAGAGCTCGACGGTCCCTCCCAAGCAGGTGCTGTCTGAGGAGATGAAATCTCTGTGATGGCTTTTCTCGTCCTGTGATCTGCTGGCCCCTTCTGAGTCAGGCTAGTGGGTTGGGTTGCTTTGGGAGGGGAGTTACCAGAGCTGCAGCTCTCCTCTGGGAGAGTGGCCAGCTCAGGCCAGCTCAGACCAGCTCTGACCGCCCTCATAGCACAGCTCAGAGTCCTTGAAACTGCTGTCCAGTAGTGAAGTTTTCTGGTTATTGATAGCCAAACACAGGAATATACCTGGGGCACTGTCCTAGGCTAGTTGGCTTGCTGGGCCAAACCTTTGGGGGTTTTATTTAAAAGCTCTAAGCACAGCTGGCTGTGGTAGCACAACCTCACTACTCTGGGGAGCCGAAGCAAGAGGACTGCAGGTTCAAGCCCAACCTGGGCAGTTTCGCAATTGAGGAAGACATTGTCTCAAAATGAAAATTAAAAAAAGAAAAGAGCTGAGGCTTGGTACAAGGGACCTGGGTTTAATTCCCAGCCAATATCAGGAATCAAGGGTGGAAGGAGGGAGAGAGGGTCAGTGGGTGGGCGGGCAGGTAGGTAGGCAAGCAGGCCAGCCCTACACACACAGTAGCTGCTGCTAGAGGAGAGCCATTCTGGAAATGTGTTCCTGCATTGCTCAGCCCCCATCCCACAGGGTGTAGCTCTAAACTCACAGAAGTACGGTAGATACAGCTTACTAGGTGCGCTGCAGGGTTTCTCTTTCTCTTTTCTTTTTCCCAGTACTCAGAATGCAGGGGTGCAGCAGAGGCTTCTGCGCACACCAGTCCAGGACTCTACTGCCGAGCCATCCTCCTGACCTGAGCCATGTATTTTTAAAGCAAATCAAAGGCCTGGGCATGGCTCAGGTAGAGGACAGACTCTGGATTTGAGCCTCAAAACCAGTAAATAAACCAGTGAAGCATTTCTGACAGCCTCGTAAGGCGCCATAAGTCTCTGTTCAGAGGCCTCGTAAGCTCCCTGAGAATGTGAGACGTGGCTAGAAGTTCAGGATTTTTAAAAGCACATGTGCAGTTGGAAATGCATGCCCCACAGTGAGCACGGTACTGTTACAGACGTTCTACAGACGTTCTGACCACTGTGAAGAAAATCTTCCATGCCAAATTGGACCCGTTAGGACACCAACAGTTGGTGATGGCATATGTGATTTTGGAGCATGTAAGAGTTTAGCTCTACAAGGCAGATTGATCATGTCTTGTAATTTTGTGTCAAAAATAAAGTGTAATTTTTTTTCAAATAGCCTAGATTTCTTGTTTGATTCATACAGAAATTTTTCTTTTTTGTTAGAAAAATGTGTACATATTGAAAAAGAATGGAAGAAAGAGGAACAATGTTGGACTGATACCAGCCACAAGGAAATATCGGTTTAATCATCTGGGGTTGTGTGGGTGGCCCATCCCTCACTCCGCCAGAGTGGTAGCGTTGAGTTTAGGTGGTGTTGTAGAGTAGAAAGGCCCCTTCATCGGCGTGCAGCTCTAGGTTGTGGCTAGCCTCAACTTTCCACTCCGTCCTGACCCTTAGAAAAGCCTAGGCCAGCTTTCTCATAAGGGAAGGCATAAGGCTAGAACCTGGGGCTCAGACATTTTTCTCCTGGGCTAGTGAAGTGCTGCTGTAAGAAGTTTTCTTGGTCAGATAAACTGGACAACTCCCAAGTCCCACATTCCTGGCTTTCACCGCTTGCTGCAGGCATTATTGCCTTAGGGCTGAGAAATACAAAGGCCAGCAGTACAGAATCTTGTCTTTTTAAAAATGTGTATTGATTTTTATTGTACGTGTTTACAATACATAATGATTGCTTAGGTCCAGGGGTCGCAACCCATGGATACAACCCATTTGGTTTTTCATCCCTACTTCTTCCCTTCTTCACTGCTCCTTCCAAATTTTGGTCCCCTTCCCATTTGAAAAGCTCTATTTCCATTTTTTAAATCTTTTCCCTATCCCTTTCCCTGAATCTCTTATCCCCTTTCTATTTGGGAAAGATCGAGCTCCCTACTTCCTATCACCTGTCTTTTATTTTGCTCTTTCTATTTTGCTTTTCTCATAGGAGGCCCCAGGTGCTAATGAAGCCAGTGCCTCATCTTTCTTTATGCTTTCCTTTCTCTTACCTTTCAGCAGGGCAGAATCCACTCATAGGAGGAAGACTTAGTGACTGCTGCCCCTGCCCGGCTGGTATTTCTAACAGGGCCCAAGGTCCTTCTTTCAGCTCCATAGTGGCTGTGTTGTTTCAAAAATAGCTTTTCATTATATTGACCAAGGGTATAATTTCCTCAGAAAGCTCAGCAAATAACTATTGCTTGCATTCTTTAAGCACAGGGAGCACACACAATGGTTGTATTTTTTTAGATACCTAGAGATCTGTTTTACAAAATAGATGCTTGCTGTGTAATTACATTGATTTCACTGAAGTATTTGATGAGTAAATTTGAAATATGCTAAACCAAGTACACTTAATTATCTGATAATAAGCTGAAAATAATATTTTTATGCTGCTCTGGAAAAGTTACCCTTACATGTGAATTTAAAAAGTGAACAAAGGTTAGATAAGAGAAAAGAGAAACAATAATAATAAATTGCTAGTATTTATAAAGGACTCACTATGTGTTAAATGTTGCATAAGAATGTTGTAGGTTTCACTTATCTTAATAAACACCTATAAGTTATAGAGGTCATTTTCTAATTAAAATTATTAATGGTTAATGTCAATTATAGCTATTTTTACCATTGAGGCAGCTAGTGTATAAATGTATCAAAACCTCAGTGATATTCTATTAGTACATGTAGTTTAAATCTTTTCATGTGCTTGTCTAAAATTTTAGCTTAATTTAAATCTTTTTAAAAAGAGAGGTGAAGTTTAGAGAGGTTAAGGACTTCCTGATGTTAAGTTGGTGAGTGACGGATCCTGGGTTTCCTGTGAGAGCAGGCTGGCTCCAGGAATCATGGCTCTCCACACACTTCCTGTTCTCCCATGAGCTGGAGGGAAAATATTCAGCCACTAGTAAAGAGATAACTAGAGGGAACCTTAATGATGTGCCATTTTATAGTTGCATATTGACAAAAGTGATTATATTATATAGCTTACATATATACACATTCCGAAATTGCAGTAATTCTCTAATAGAAGTAGAGGAAATGGTACTTAGCTCTTACTCCTGACAGTATACGTGAAGTCTAGCCTGTTCGGAAGGCAATGGAGAGGCTTAGGGATTTATGAATCTTGACCTAAAGGCTGCACCCCCCTGGGAATTCCAAGAAAACTCTTTGAAGGTCATGAGTGAACAAAGCGATGAGTACATAGATCAAGATATTCGTAACTTGTGTTTATAACATGTAATTTGGAAATACCCCTAATATTCCATCCTAAGCCATAAAATAATTGTTGTTTAGACTCTTGACATCCTGTAAATGAAATAAGTTGGACAGAAGACCACTTCGCTGAGTGAATGTGTAAATCTTCAGCATTTACGGACAGGTGCCACAGGGGAGCAGGAAAAGCTAACCTAGGCCTGGGATGTAGCTCAGTGACAGGCGCGAGCCTAGCATGTGCAAGGCCCCTGATCTCCAGCACCAGAGCCGAGAGAAAGAACCCAAAAGAAGTGGAATGAAATTGAATTGCAAATGTCCTTTTATTTTTAACAAATTTTCTCTTATAATACTGCACTGAGTATAGTGAATTTGAGCTTATGTTGGAGAATTAGTGCCTCTGAAACCTCAGTTTGTAATTAAAAAAAAATAGTGAGAGTGAAGATGCAAACGTTACAAAAATGCTTGAATGAACATTCTTCACCCCCCCACAAAGATGCTGGCCAAAATAGTTCTGGGTATGTGTATCTGCCAGTATTTCTAATGCGCATGTCCAGTGTGCTATTTTAGAGGTTGACAGGGTTTTCTGTTTTTGTTTTTGTGGTGCTGGGGATTGAACCCAGGAACTCCAACCCTCCAGGATGCTCTGTACCCCTGTACCACATCCTTTTCACTGCTTATTTTTTTCTTGTGGGCTTATTCTGTGTCCACCCAGGTACAACTTGTCTCTAAATATGTTTTCATCTCACAGATCGCTTTTCATGCCGTCATGTTGGGAATTAGTGATCATTTTAAATTCAACAATTATTCTTAAATGTAATTGAGAGCAAATGAAAATGATGGATGAAGTTTGCCACTTGGGTTTTTGTAGCCGTTCTTCCCAGCCCAGACCACAAGGAGGCCCCCAGGGTTGATGATGTGGCTGGGGTGTGTCTTAAGGCTGGAGTCTTTGGTTTATTTATGTAGCACGTAGATTTGGAGATTTGGGGGCTCTTTGAAAGCTTTAGAAGCAGGAAGAATATAATTAGAAGCTGCTAATAACTGGAACTAGTGTTGTTGGTGGCCAGAAATAGACTGCGCTCTGTTCTGTTTGCTTCCAGGGGAGCCAGGGCAGGCCTCACCTCCTACGCCAGTAGCCAGAGCAAACGCCAATCTACAAAGCAGCTAAAGCCTCAGTTTCCTTAACTCTGCAATGAGAATACAAGTAGCCACTTATAGGGTAGTTGTGAGAATGAAGTAGAAAATGTAGGGGAAAGAGTTGGCTAAGTACTTTTAGAGGACCAGCGACCTCTGCACTAAGATACCATTGTGTATCTTAGTTCAGTCGATAGCACCTCTAGAAGAAGCAAAAGAGGGAGTCATTGTAGTCCTGAATTCATCCATGAATATCAATTTCAAAATATGTCTAAAATGAAGAAAACTTATTTTCAAACTTGAGTAAATAAAACATTAGTCCTTGACCTTGGAGCAGGGCTTCCCCATCATCCTCCAGGACCCCAACAGGAGGCCCGGTTGGCCCAGTGAACAGCCAGCCTCCCCACTTGCTGTCCTTACAGCCTATTGGAGAACAGCAGCATCTTATCCTTAGGAGCAGGCAGTCTGGACTGAATCTGACTGCTCTTGTACAGATGAGGAGAATGATCTAAAAAGACCAGGATCAATGCCAAAGGCAGGCTCAACACACTACCCAGTGTGAGCCCCGTCATCTGGCATTGCCTTATAAACACTGGAACTGTTTTGAGTTTGTGTTCTCCTGCCCTCACACACTGTGATTTGAAACACTGATATACTGTGCTCTGGCCTCTGTCTCGGAACGAGACTGCAGCTGGAAAGCACATTTAACCAAGAAGCATCCAAGATGCTGCCCCATATGCTGGGGATGGGAAAAGGAATGAAATTTTTAAATATGTGTGTGTGTGTGTGTGTGTGTGTGTGTGTGTGTGTGTGCGCGCGCGCGCACACGCGCGCATGTGTTTAGTATACTGGGCATCAAACTCAGGGCTCACACATTCAAGGAAAAGCCCTTTGCAGCTGAGCTACGAGTTCTCACCCTTTTTATTTTATTTTGGAACAGGGTCTTGATGTGCTACTCAGGCTGAACTTGAACTTGCAGTCTTCTTGCCTCAGCCTCCCAAGTAGCTAGGATTATAGGTGTACACCACCTCACCTGACAGGTTTTTGTTAAGTCTTTGCTAATTTAAAAAGTTTTTGCTAGGCCCAGAAAGTAGGGTGAGTAGAGGGCAAATGGAAAGTCTAAGACCACATCCTTACTATTTTTTAGATAAAGAAACCAAAGCTGAGAAAGGTCAAACTACCTGCTGAAACTACACCCTAGGATTTGTTCTCACCTCCACTCGACTTCCCCTTTCTCTTTGCTGTGTAGCTTCTCATAGTGAATGACTTAGATTTCACTGAAGGCCCCATTGTTGTGGGGCAGGAAAGGAGCCACGTGGAAGAGGTGGAGCTGGATTTTAAACAAATTTGGGGGAATCTGTCGAAAAGCCTTTCTCTTGCTAGTGGCTAGCCTCCTGAGTCACCTTTGTTTTGTTTTTGTTTTGAGAAGCATCTCTCTGTGTAACCCAGGCTGGTCTTGAAGTCATAGCTGGTCCCTTTGCTTCAGTCTCCCATTGTGCTGGGATTACAGGCCTGTGCCACTTTGCCCAGCCCAATTTATCATTTTGAATGAGATTTCTTACTTCGACAATCACATTTAGCAAACTTGAAATCCAGAATTTTGGGGCAACCCCTAAAGCCAACGGGGAATGTAGGATTTTTGAGTTAGAATTTCTGGAACTAAGAATGCTTTTAGAAGGGTATAGAAAATTGGGATCGTTCAGAGGCCCCAGGCCCTGCTAGCTGCGGGATGGCTGCAGATTCAGCTATCAGTGTGGAGAGCAGTGCCTCTGTAAGATGTGTTTGCTAAGGAGTTGTTCCTGACCTGCCACCTAGTTTTCTCATCTTTATCATTAAGAGTGGGCAAACTGAACGGTAGAGTAACTTTCTGATCTAAATATTTTCTTTCCATACTATGGTGATGGTGGATTCAGCACTCTTAACTTTTAGATTTTAGTTCACTTTTTAAGATTTACTTTTCAATTTTTTTAAAAAAGGAAATGTATTACTCTTCAGTCTGGAATTTTGAAGTGGACAATACCATCTTTTGTACTCCTTTTCGGCTTGCAGTGCTAACAAGGTTGAGGGTTCATGTTGAAAGATACTCATGATTTTGGTGTGTGCAGAAATAGAAAAGATTCTGTTTGGGCCTGTCAGGTCAGCCTCTGCAAATGAACTCGCAGGCCTTTGGGGACCTGCTTTTCCTGTGTGAAAGGTCATTTAGCTGTTACTCAGCCTTTAACACTGCAGTAACAGTACAGTCAGGTAGGTAACATGGGAAACACAGCAGTCTTTGAGAAGAGAGCTGACAATCTTGTCTGAACTTTAATCATACTATGCTCTGAAAAGGTCCCCTTTATTTTACTTCTAAAATTTCAGACAACCTGGGTTCATGCCTACACTTTCCCGTTCTCCCACCCTTGCGTTCTGTGGGCTGGTGACACACCTCTGTTTCAGAGTATTTGCCGTCTTGCAAGTCCCACAACGTTCATCTCCCTACGCTCTAGCTTCTCTAAAGGTTTGGTTAGTCCAGCTATGGGCCAGCTACTTCTCATTTTAATCTTAAAGAAAAGGTTAAAACTGCATCCTACCCTGAGTGAAAACTGTGTCACTGATGAGGGAAGGAAGTTCTGAGGCTTTGATTCTGCTCACAGCGCACCGCACCCCACCATCTGGAACACTTCTCATTGGCCCAGGTAGAAACTTTGTCTTTTGAAGGTGCATTCCATTCCCGTTCATCCTTCCTCTGCCCCTGCCCAGAAAACCTGCATCCTCTTTTCTGCTTCTGTGCATTTGCTACTGTAGGTGTTTCTTTTAAGGGGGACCTGGAAGACCTTTCTTCTTGTGTCTGGCTTATTTCAGTTACATGACGCCTTAAAGGTCCATTTATGTTGTAGTGTGTTAGAATTTCTTTCCTTCTCTCCCTTTTTTTCTTCTCTTACTCCCTTTCTTCATTCCTCCATCCCTCCTGTCCTTTCTTCTTTCATTTTTCCTATACCAGGGGTTGAACCCAGGATCTCATGCTGAGCTACAGTTTTTTTAAGTTTCGAGACAGATGCTTGATATCCTATCTCATCCTCCCAGAATGCTAGGATTACAGTTGTATGTCACCATACCCAGCTTTCATTCCTTCAGGCTAAATGGCTTTCTGCTTTGTTGTCTTTCCCCTTATAATGTATCCATTCTGATGTTGAGGATAATTATGGATCTCTTTGGCTTGCAAAAGAATATATGAAGTTTGTATGGGTAAAACCATGTATGTTTCTAGCATCAAATTTTAAATTTAAAGAGAAGTTGATGGAGAGTATTAGTAATTGATGAATGAAAAAGCAGGGGAACTGGGATTAGTGGGACATTGTTAACAAAATATGGTACAAATATTAAAAATTGAGGACACTTCATCGTAGAATCTTTGAAATGAGCCGGGAATGTAGCCTGGCTTTTCCTCAGTTTCATTTTCATTTTCGCTCTAGCGCTCAGCTGGAGCCAGTGGCTCTAAGCCGCGCTGCTTTGGCCTGGCCACTCCCTGGGAAGAGGTGAGGTAGCAGGAGAGGTCCCAGCAAAGTCCGGTTCAGTAGCAGAGGAAGGCCTGCCAGTGTGGCCCCACCCGGGGAATTGGCCCAGGTCCTTTATGCTGAGCTATGTCTGTCTCCTTTTTATTTTTTATTTTGAGACATTCTCCTCAAGTTGTACAGGCAGGAGCGAAACTTGGAATCCTACTTAGTCTCCCAGGTGCTGGGATTGTAGGCATATACCATCATGCCTCCAGGTTTATAGGAAAAAGTCTGTCCTTCTGGGCTGTTATTTGATATTTAAAGAGAGAACTAAAGAAGAGTATAGGCTTTTAGTTTCGTGTGTGTGTGTGTGTGTGTGTGTGTGTGTGCACGCGCGTGCAAGTGAAAGAACAGGAAGACATGAAGATAAACTAATTGAATCTAGTCCCGATGGTCTACCTTCTCTTTCCAAAGGAAAGTTCCAAAATAGTGACTTGATTCTCCCCAGTTTCCTTCCTCTTAGGGAATAGCATGAGCCTTTCTGCAATTATTGGAACCGACCTCATTCTACAGGTGAAGGGTCCTCTGGGAGAAGGATAGAGCAGCCCTTAGTGACATAGTAGAGTTGGGAAGGAGGTTTGTTAGGGTTGCCGAACGTGAGTGGGGAAACTGCTGTTAGCCCTCACTCACCTTCCTCTTCTTTGAGTCGCACTGCAGTCTCTCTTTCCTCTCACGCTTCCTTTAGGCTTCTGCTTCCTGAGCAATGATACAAAGTAAGGAATGCATTTCTCTCTTAATATCTATCCTATCCACATGCAAGATTCAGGTCCATTGTAATTGGAGAGTCTTTAATCTTTTCTCCTCCTGATAACATAAAGCTTTCCGTTCTGTGGCACAGATGGGTCCTGTTTATCTGTCCTGCACAGGTATGGAGGCCAAAAGGGCAGGTTTTGGCCCCCTCCACAAGGGTCATCATGCTCTTGTCCTTGGTTATGCCTTTGGGGAGAAAAGACCATGAGAAAAGAGAGGAACAAATGCTATTTCCATGAATGAGTGTAATGCAAGGATTAATTATTTAAATGAGATCTTGTATCAAACTAGCATAGTTAGTAAGTGGAATAGAAGTCTATGGAATTCAGGCAAGGAGAACTAATGCTTTTTCTCCTGTACTTGACTTTACAGTTGAAACCAGAGTCTTTTTTATTTCACCTAACTTAAAATTAGGAAGAGGGTATTAGAAATTTTAGTAATTAGAGGCCAGGAAATACCTTAGTGGCCTAAAGTACTTCCTTAGGCAAGCTTAGGCAAGCTCACAGACTGAGGTTCAGTTCCCAGCACCATATGCCATACCAACCCCATGCCCGCTTGGCCTCCAGGGCTGGCCCAGCTGGACAGAGTCCAATCATAATGACTCAAACCTGTAATCCCAGGGCTAGGGAGGCTGAAAACAGGAGGACCACCATGAGTCTGAGCTACATAGTGAGACCCTGTAACAACCAAACACATTAAAAAAAAAAAAGAAATTTTATTATACTTTGGATTTCTAAATTTTCTACGATTATATAATATGCTATATATATATGTATTCATATTTATATGAATACAATTAAACAGTGAGTAGAAATGCAAAGAGAAAATAGGAATTGGGAAAAGGAAATTTTAATATCTATTCTGCTTATTGGGGCTTTAGAATATTGATTTATAACAGCTATATTTAAGACTGTTTAATAATCTTTATAACTCTTTACTCTTTACCTTTAAAATGTAAGACGAAGTCCTTAGCCAGATGTGGTGGAGCACGCCTGTAGTTCCCGCACTTGGCAGGCACTTAGACCACTGTACTGTTTCTTCCCTGCAGCTTGCCTTTCCAGCTCCTTGTATGGAAAAATTGGAGAAGGAGTTTTTTGGCTAGTTCGGCCTACCCTAATGACAGGTCTGGCGTGGCTTGTGGAGCTGGGTCCCCTGCACCTGACTGTGTTTGCTGGAGCGGCTCTATAAACAACTGAGCTAACTGGCAAGCCCCCTAATCCCAGTACTTGGAAGGAGGTAGGGGGATCTTTGAAGTTCAAAACCAGTCTAGGCTAGGAAGTGAGCTCAAGGCCAGCCTGAACTGCATAGTGAAACACTGTCTCAAAAAGACAGACAGACAGACAGACAGACAGACAGACAGACAGACAGACAGACACACACACACACACACACACACACATGCAAATCCTTTATAAATTACTGTCATTACAAAGTTTTTAATCAAAATGCTAAGTACATGTTGCTTAAAAAGGCACATACTTCCATAGAAGTGCCAAGAACTATAAATGGTCTAAGATTTTACCCTATTGAAAGCTAAAAATCTGCCACACTTTTGGTGGATCTTACAGAAGACACGCGTTTCCTGGCTCAGAGATGAAGGATACTTTGTTAGCTATGCGAGTAGCAGTCGCAGGAGATCATCATTTTCTATATGGATTTCTCAAGCCCTTGTTCTCACAGGGCGGCCTGAAGACGGTAATGATAATTAACAAACTGTGGGCTGCACTGTGGGGAAGGGCCCTGGGCTGGGAAACCCAAATCTTTTATAGTGGATGCGGTGAATGCTATGTGCTGCTTGGGACAACGTTATCTTTGTCCTGCGTGTGCTCTGGTGGGGATCAAACTCAGAGCTCTGCATATGCTCAGCCAAAGGACTCTGCCACTGAGCTACAGCCCAGGAGTGCCTTATCTCTACTGCCAAGAAGCCTTGTCTGTAATAAGGAGGGAAACAACATTTCTCTCTTTAACAGTAATTTGTTATCAAAAAGTAGCCTTGAAAAATAGTCCACACAGGGGCCAGTGAGATGGCTCAGCAGTCTAAAGCACCTGCTTAGGAAAGCTTAGGCAACCTCAGGGACCACAGTTCAATCCCAGGCACCACATGCTGTGCCAGCCCCACCCCCAGGGCAGGCTGGGCCCGCTATAAAAAAAAAAAAAGATCCACAGCAAAAAGGCAATTAGTGCCATACTGGCAAGATGAACCGGAAATTGTGAGGCCCATGGAGAATTATTTCCCAACAAAGAGTTTCAGTTGTGAAAAACAGTGTTCTTCTCCCAATGGCCCTCAGAGCTTCCTGTTCCCTATTGTGTAATGAAAATATGTCAGTCACATGGGATAGGTCTGTAACAGTGTCTTTAAAAAGTGAAGAGAAACCCTAACAATTTTAATTTAAATGAACATCTTTAATCTGAAAATACGAAACCTGACATGCTCCAAATGCTGGAATTTTTTGAGTACTGACATAGAAACCACAAGTATAAAACTCCTCACCTGATCTGATGCAACCTGTCACAGTGAACACATAGGCAGAGCAAACATATTATCTAAAATTACCTTCAGGCATGTGTCTAAGATATATATGAAATTAAATGAAACATGTTCAAACTTGGCTCTCCCTCCTAAAATATCCCACTACATATGTATTTGTAAATATTCCAAAATCTAAAAAGAAAAGGAAGAAAAGAAACACAAAGTCCTTTGGGTTCCAAGCATTTCAGAAAAGGGTTACTCATCTGTATTTTCTTTAGCACTGTATATCAAAATGTTTATGATTTTAATATGTAAGCAATATAAAAAGATCTTATATCTAAAGCTCTTATAACAAGATCTCTTATTAATGAGATCTGTGTACCTAATCCATGGATATATAGTATGTGTATCGTTAATATTTTACACAGTACATTGATGGAAGTAAAATGTAGTTCTATGAAAATGTGAAGTTGTGTTTCAGGGGTGATGTTATGGTTTATGTCTAGTCCCCCCAAAGCCTCATGCAATCATGGGGCGGGGACTTCTAGTTTGTGACTTGACTCATGATCCACTGGGATTATGTGTTTTAGTACTGATGGGACTATGGGTCTGAGTACTGCTGGGATTATGGGTGTGGCCTAAGGTGGATAGGCTGAAATAGAGAGCCTGAATGTGATATAAAGAGAGACAGAGAGACAGACTCATGCTGTTGCTCTCTGCTGCCCTGGTTGTTCCGCTGCCTCTGTCACCATTTTGTTGCTGTTCCGCCACCATGTACTGCTGCTCTCTGCCCTGTGCCTCTCTGCCTTGGAGCCGGCCAAGTATGGACTGAAACCTCCAGTAACTGTGAGCTAAATAACCTTTTCTTTGTTCATTTTGAGTGTTAGGTATTTGTCCTAGCAATGAGAGAAGAGTAACTAAGACAGGTGACCATTGCACTGTTTTAATTTTTAAAAATTCTCTATTTTTCTCTCTCCCCCTCTCTCCCTTGCGGTACTGGAGATTGAACTCATGGCCTTTGCTCTGAGCTATAGCCCCACCCACTTTTTGACATGGGGTCTCCTAAATTGCCCAGGTTTGGCTTGAGTTTATGATAATCCTGCCTTACCCCTCCAGGAGTGCTGGGATTATATGTCTGCACCACCACGCATGGCCTAATTTTTAACTTTTGAATTCATACAATAAAATTTTAAAATGCATTTTCTAATTCAGACTAAGCACATTTTGAAGGCTCAGTTGTCAGATATCGCCAGTGGTGCTGTGCTGAACCCCATAGCCCTGGAGATACCCATACTCTTCTTTTTATGGATTTCTCTAGTGTGTATTTCTAGCTCTCTAAAGAGCATTTGTATGCTTTCCAGACTACTTGGTGCTAAATTATTCATGCTGTTACAGAGCATACAGTTCTCTCTTCCCTCCTCGCTCTTGAATAGTTCCATGCACAACTAAATCCTGTCTCTTGGATTATAATGTTTCCGAAGGTTTTAGTTTTGACATTGTTTATATTCCAGAAATTATTAAGGATTATGAAGAACTATTGCTTTGATAGAATATATCCTTTGGCATTTATTCTATTAGAAATCAAAGTAGAAAAATTATTTCTGTGAAGAGTAACAATGATAGACCCTGTACATGCTAATTTTTATGAAAATCTTTTTGGAAATTAGTTGAGTATCAGTATCTTATATTTTTATCACATCAGCTTAATATTTGGCTTAGTAGAAAATGGCTAGGTTCTCACACTTGTTCTGCACTCATCCTGTTGAAAAATCACATATTGTGTAACTCCTAGAGAACTGCACTGTGTATAATAAAATGAAAGTGAAAAGGATAAATAGTGCCCTGGTATTTATAATGAAAGGGGTTTAGAGATCTGTGGTATATTATCATATTTTTTGTTGTACTATAGCTCAGTGTTTATATTTTGACCATGCATATGACATCTCTAGAGCTATGTCATATGCACTGAGTGTAGGATACCGTAATTTCTTTTATTGTGCTTTTTTGTGTTCTTCAGTAATTTCTTTTTCTTCCTATGATACGTAGGATGGGGCCCAAGGGTGCTCTAGCATGGAATATATTCCCAGCTCTT
>PVKN010007406.1:0-16821 GCA_004027915.1 Capromys pilorides | reverse complement strand
TTGTGATTAATATGTGTCTTACAACTATCTCTTTGTCTATCCCATAGAGGCTAGATAGTACAAGGCCAATGGCAAAAGTCATGCCAATGCTGGTAGCTCAGGTGAGGGATTGCACCTGAGTAGTAATGATGGAGGAGGAGAGAATTAGTTGAAATTGAGATAACTCAAAGATTGAATTGATTTTGTGTCTTGACCTGTGATTACTGTCAGGTAAGTTATAAATCTAATAGTCTATGGCAGTCATGCTGAACCTATTGGCATGCGTGCTTCAGCAAGCTGTTTGTATCACTGAAAGCTGTAAAAGGTTCACCATCTTTGGTTTATGGAGTTGGAGAGTTTGCAAGCAAGTTAGAAAACTCAGAGTCATTGTGCCACAGCTGGTGTTGTCAAGATCTTTGATTTTTCAGGGAGAGTAAGCTTTCTAGCTCAGGTCTGAGAGGAGAAGAACTTAAGTTAAGGCTTGCTACGAATGGCTTGTGAGGATCCCTTAAATCAGTACAGAGTGGGGAACTGAGTTTTTTTAAGGTTTTGTTATAAAGACACAGATGCTTATAGTTTCATTTGCAATATCCAGAAAATTAGAAATAACTCAAATTTCTACCAGTAAATTGATATATTTTTGGATACTTACACAGATATTCCATGTTTAATGGCCTCCCTGTTTGATGACTGTTTCTATAGAAATATAGAGATGAGACAAAAGCCGAATGGCAGGGAGCAATAAACTGAGCCCGAGGAGAACTGTTCTCCCACTTATAAATTCTAGCAAGTTGGGATTCAAGGCTGCAGATAGCGGCTTCTCCTGCTGGCCCCTGTTTGTTGTCTCCTCCTTTGCTTGGGATGTTAATGGCTAGCTTTGTGTAAACTTAGAGCTAGGTAAGTGCTCAAGTCAATAGAAAAAGTTGTTTGTGTTCGCAAAAGTAGTTAATGTACATTCTTTAGCCTGTTTTTTAGCCCTCAATAAATGTGAAATGTTCCTGTGACTCTGGGCTCACTTTGAGAGAGACTAATCTCAGTGAGACATCCAAAGTTATATTCATTGGGTCTTCTTGTTGTTTCTTTCTGCACCAGCTCATAGAATACGACACGTTTGGACTTAAAACTGAGGTATGCTGTTCAGACGTACAACCTGCTGCTCAGACTTACAACCCTGTGTTTTTTCATGGGGATGGGGGGAAGCACAGTTCCATACATCTTGTGAACAGAACCTCAATGTCTTTTGTACAGTACAGTACAGTACAGTACAGTATAGCATACTGTGCTGTTATACATTATTGTACTGCATGTTCTACAAATAAAACCTAAGTCATGAAGTTTCTTTCTTCTGAATATTGTAATGTGTATACTATATACAGTTCCTCATTTAGTTACCAATTCATTAATCACCTAGTCACAGAAATGAAACTCAGTTGTGAAATGAAGGATGCCTGTAGCCTATTACAGTTTAGGCACACTCATGAAGAATGTTTTGTAAATAAAGAACATTCATGACTAGGCAAGTGTGTGCAAAATAAGTCACGATTCTATAATGTCTGGGAAGAAAAAAACCTATCTGATATTTTTGGGATGTTGAGGCAAATATATAGCTTGCCTGTTTTGATGCAGAAGGGAGTGATTTGGAGCAAATTCTTATGAGACCTATTAATCACATATGATACAGGCAGAACAGTTGTGCTAAAAAAACAGGAAAGTTCATCAGTATACTCTTTCTATTGGGCTCACTTCTAAGGACTATTTACTTCCAACGGTTCCTTGAGTAATAATAAAACATTCATTTGAAGGTAAATACTCAGATATAAACAAACTCTTTAGGAACAATATTGTATTTGAAACTTCTGTTTTTATTTTTATGTATTTAGTACAGGATTTATAGAGTCTCACTACACAGATTGGATTCGTAATGATCCTCCTGTTTTCAGCCTCCCAAAAGTTGGGATTACAGGTGTGGGCCACCAAACCCAGTCTCAGTCACGTTTCAGTGGACCCCAGGGGGTGGAGCTGGCAGGCACACTAGGGATCAACCAAGTCCCTGTGTCTGCCTAAAGGAGGCACTCTAATCTGCTGAGTTACCTGGCTGGCCCTTCAAAACTTTGATATGTAGAAATGTTCATGTCATATGGGCGCACACAGTCAGTGTTACTGTCAAGAACACTTGGCATTGATATTTATAGAGCCAAGTAGCTCCACTGTTCTGTCAAATATTATCAGTATTTTAGTTTCATTAGTCCCTTACAATGAATATAAAAACTTCTTCATTAATAAGCAAATATTACAATCAAACCACAGCTTCCAATAGTATCAACTATGTGATCAATATTACCTTAAAAAATTCATGGAAGTTGCTGCCAGGAAAGGGCATGTGAAGAAATACAGGAACAGACACTTTAGTTTCTCTCTCCTCTCTCTCTCTCTCTCTCTCTCTCTCTCTCTCTCTCTCTCTCTCTCTCTCTCTCCCTCCCTCTCTCTCTCTTTCTTACTTCCTTTCTTTTTTGTACAGAGTTTCACTACGCAGCTCAGACTCATAGTGATCCCCGTGTTTCCTGCCTACCACGTGCTGGGATTACAGCGCACCACCATGCCTGGACTCCATCGCCAGCTCAACGTGCTTGAGAGCAGGGCCAGCAAGGCAGATGGGGCCAGGAATCAAACCCTGGCCCATGTGCTTCCCTAAGCAAGCAATTAGTCCACTGAGCTATATGCCCAGCGCTGGACACTTTAATTTCTTAAGATAACACATAGATTGTATCTACTTTGTTTTTTTTAAAATAGATTTAATTTTATTTTAAAGAGTAAAAATAGCAGAAACAAAAAATGGTAACAAGAGTACATGTAGTACAGAATTTCAACACAAGAAAAATTTAACAATGGTTGCATTACATATTTTCATCATCAAATCAGTTTAGATCAACAGAACATAGGTATGTAAGACTTATCAAACAATAGATTGTATCTACTTTGTAATCATGATTTTTTAAAATGTTTTTAGTACAGGATCTACAAGGGCTAGCTACACAGATCAGACTCATAATGATCCTGTTTTCAGCTTCTCAAGCACTGGGATTACAGGTGTGTGCACCACCATGCCCAGTCTCAGTACATGTCTCAGCATGCCCTAGTTGCAGGCTGGCATGGCATGTGGCCGGGGATCGAATCCTGGTCCCTGCATTTGCCTAATTGCCTAAGCAGACACTTTAGTCCACGGTGCTATTTGGCAGGTCCAGTAATCATGATTGTTGATTGTTGAGGTGTTTTTTTTTTTTTTTTTTTCCCTGCAGGACTGGGGTTCAGCTCACACTTGCCAGGCAGGCACTTGTGCCACAGAGCTATCTCCCCAGCCTCTTTTTTTTTTTGGCTGGCTCAGGCTACCTTAAGGGTGGGGCTGGGGATCGAGCTGCCATCCCCTGTGCCTGGCTGCGATTGCCAGCATAAGTGCTTAAACCAATGAGCTAAACCGAAAGCCTCCTGTAATCAAGATTGTTGATGAGCATTTTCTATATCATTGAGAAAAGATATCCTGGATTTTCTGAATAATTTTCATCCCTATCTTTTTTTTCACCTGTGAAGGATCAATATTGGCTGAACCTAGCTGATGTGCGAATTTGTTTATGGCCATAGTATTTTATTTTATTTTACTTAAAAATTTTTTTTAAATCTATCTTTCCAAGGATGGAAAATTTATTCAGATAATGCTTGAGAATTCATATATGTCACAGCGCGGTAAGAATGAAAAGGTAGAAATCTCTCTGTTCCTTATCCCTCCCCTACTGCTTAACTGCTCTAGACATCATATTGCTGTCATTACCATTTCTACTAAATGGAGGCCCCCAGACACTAACCACACAGGCAACTGACTGGTATCCTAAAGTTGGGAGCAACAGGAAGCCAGGAAATTGATCAAGTGTGTGTAGGGGGGACTGGGCCTCAGTGCCTAAAGCAAACAAGCTACCTCAGTGCTGAGAAAAACATCCTGTCTGGTTCAGGTCAGCTATTAGTAGCTAAGGAACCTTGTGTCATGTGATACAAACTTTGCAAAAATATAAATAAATGATTGCTTTTGTGTGTGTTGAGTTAGTTTTGCCCATCAGGCAGACTGGCTACCACCTAGCCCAGCTTTTTGTCTTCTTGTCTATATTTTTCACTCCTACCACCGTGTCTCCCTGAAGTAAAACCGTTCACGGTAAGACCAACAGATTCCTACATCCTAAGAACACACAGCTTTTCCATTAAAAATCTGTAGTCTCTGTCCCTCCGGCTATATTGGTGATTCTCCAGTTATTTTAATACTTTAAAGGTTGCAGAAGCATGCAAAAGAATTTCATTTCTATAAAAAAAATTAAGAATGATCTCCAGGAGAGGTGAGTTTTATTTTGTCTTGACTGGATAGAGGTTTGATTTGCTCTCGAATATTCCAGGGTGGGGAAAGTCCAGGAGGAAGCACAGGATGTAGAGGTCTATTCAGCGTAGTCTCCCTCGTTTTCATCTTCACCATCCACGGAAAGAGCAGCGTTCTTGCTTGCAGAACTGAACTTGAAGGCTGGATTTTCCTCAGGTTTCTTTGGCTCAGGGGCAGATCTAGAGTCTTGATCTTTTTTTGCCATCTTTCCTATCTGACTCTTTCCAGGGGTCTTTGTTCCCTCCATCTCCTGGACCACAGCTGGGGTTCCCAGTTTGGCCTTTTTGGGTACTCACCCCATTATTTTCATCTTTTCTTGCTGGTCCCTCCTCAGCAGGCTGAGCTGGAGGGAGTCTCCCCGCCACACACACGCACCACTTGTAGGGGATTGGTGCTCTGTGTCTGAGCTCTGAGATGGAGCAGGAGGGTTAGAACTTTGCTTCACCTACCCATTTTCCTTTGGTAGAGGGGCTGGCATTACCTTTAGAGGCTGGTCAGATTTGGAAGGCTTAGAAGTTGGGGAGTGACAGTCCTCCTCCTTGTTGAGTACTTCATTTTCTAGAGACTGTTGCAATGTTATGTGTCAGTGCCAAAAGGAACAATGAGAAGACCTGATTAATTTGGCTCAGAGGACTCACTGAGACTTATCTCTCTTAAAGTGAGCCTCAACCCTCAGAAGTATCTCACTTTTATTTGGGGTCAAGGAATGTGCTCAGGTGCATAATCACTTTAGTAAAGAAGTGTTACAATCTCTGACTACCATTTGCCCAATGCTAGGTTCACACAACTACTAATTACAAAGGTTTCAAGCAAGGGAAGAGACTGCTAATGGAAAGCCTTCAGGGTAAGATGTTATCTTTCTCCTTGAATCTCAGCTTTCTGGGATTCCCAAACCACTGCCTTCCCTGGGCTTTGTATTGCTCTTTTCCTCTTGAGATGCTAATTACATATCTCCGTAAGAGACTTCTCACTCTCTCTCCTTGGGGAATTTCTGCCAGATGGGGCTGAAGTCCCAGTCTGTGAGGATTCACTTCCTGTCCTTGACCTTTCCCGTTCCTGAGTTTCTGCACTTCGCCAGGTTGGATGCCTCTCCCGAGGCCTCAGGCTCATCTAGCTGACACTGCAATTTCTCCTGTTCCTTCTGTAGCCATTCTTCTACTTATCTTTCTCTAGCAGCCATATCTACAGTCTTTGCCCCTCCAATGATAGAAGCCACTGGACTGGACAGAAAGGTGCTAGCAGAGGAATCATCTTCTTTAGGAGCACTCCAAAGCTTTAGGTTCAGTTTGGGTCTTTGGCGGGGAGGACCTCTGTCATCACGCGTATAATCATCCCAAGTGTAATCATCTCTAGAGCCCCAGGGCTGGCCATTCCCTCTGTCATAGTGATCTTCATATCGGTCTCCTTTTTAATCATCATCTCTATGGTAACTACTACCAAAGGCTCTTCTGCCACTTCCAATTCTGGCACATTCTGGAATCATAGCCTCTATCATAGTCTCTGCTGCCTTGGTCATCATAACAATCTCAGTCTCCATATCGATCCATACCCCAGCGTGGGCCATCTCAATATCCATCCTGATCCCGAAAGCCATCATGGTACCAGTCTGAATCATAGTGATCTCAATACTTGTCTCCAAAGTTGTCATCACCTCCTCTTGCCAGGTAGTCATCAAAGCTGTCTGTGGCAGGACAGGCCCTCCAGTCTGTGTCTTTTTTGTCAGAAGCTCAATTTCTATCTTTCCCAAAAGAATGATCATCTCTGTCTTTATCCTGAGCTTGATCAGAGACATCCACTCAAATTCTCCTATTACCTAGAGACTGTTCATTGAGACTCAGGGCACTGAGCAGGGAATCCAGGTCCTTAAACTCTGCATAACCAAAAACTTTCAACCTGTCTGGACTGCTGGGCTCATGTGGCAAACATACTGCACAGATATTTAATCCTCTAAAGAATTCCTCAGTAGACTCCTCCATCACTTCATGGGGCAGATTCCCTAGAAGAGCAGTGTAAGGTGGTGATTTGGGAAGATGGCTCTGGTCAATTTTTGGTTCCCGAGCAGATTGTGGAGCAGTGGGAAGGATGGAACGGTCAATTGGAGGTGCCCAATACACATGATCGTCATTACTATTCCCGGAGGTTGAAACATCTCCTTCCAGGTTATCCGTTCATCAGCCCAGCTGACTGGATTGGAGACATAGGTGGTTCCTCCACCAGTCCCTCTATCCTCATTGAGAAAGTCTGTTAGGGAGATGGTCTCCTTATTTTTATTCTTCTTTTGCTGGGCCACCATGTTGGGAGAGGGAGAGAGAACCCAAAGGACTCAGATAAAGCAATCATGTGATTATGGCCATTGTATTTTATTATTTGTTTAGTTAGTATTTTGGGACAGGGTCTCACTGTGCAGTTCAGGATGGCCTTGAGGTCACTTTGCAGCCTAGGCTGGTCTTGAATTTGTAATGATCATCCTGCCTCAGGTACCTGAGTGTTGGGATTACAGGCATGGGACACCACCCCGGCTGTATTTTAAAATTTACTGGAGTGCATGTGTGTGTGTTTTTTAAAATCATTTTCATCGAACTATCTTAATGATATGATGTCTAATACAGATATTTATTATTTAATGACCTACCTCTTTAACAACTGTTGGAATTTACAACCTGCTGCTAGGACTTAACGACTTTGCTATGTTCTGTACATCTTAGTTCTAAAGCTTAAATTTTTTGTACAACACACCGTATTTATACAGTCTTGTATTTTCACTGGTTGTACTGTACAATACTGTAGATTTACATTGTGTTATACATTACAGTAGTCCATATAAGAATTACACTAATCAAAGCAAAATCATGAAGTTGGAGTGTCCACTGATAACTTTTTTCTTTTTTAAAAATATGTATTTAGTACAGAGAGGCTGTAAACAGGTGGATCACTACGAGTCCGATCTAATTGTGAGACTCTGAACACTCCGTAGACCTTTCCCTAAACTACAAAAAAGAAAAAAAAGATTTTTGGGAGGGAGGCACAGGGCTTCAAACTCAAGACCTTGCGCTTGCCAGGAAAGCAGTTATCCCACTGTGTTATCCCCCCACCACCTTGCCTTGTCCTCTTTGTATGACCTCAGCCGTCTTTCCCTGGATAGGGACCGGATCACTGATGTCTCAGGACAGCTCCTGCGGGCTTTCCATTGGTCAAGGAAGCAAAAACCGACGGTCTCGGTCGTTATGACTAGACACCACCGACAGGAGGCGCGTGGCTTACGTCATCGGCACGCGCCGGAAGCTCGCCTGCCGCTGCAGCTCGAGAGCCCGCCCACCGTAACTAAGGTCGGTGGGGGAGGGCTCTCGGCGAGAAGGCCCGCACTGGGCAGTTGAGGCGAGTGAGCTCCGCCCCTAAGAGGTCGCAGCGGTTTCTGGAGAGGGACTGTGGTCAGAGTGTATATCAGTCCTGGTTGCGAGGCCGGGGACGGAGCCTTTGGTGGGCGCCTACGCTGCGTAGGCGGTTGCGTGGCTTTTCCTCCCTAGGAGCTAGCCGGGCTGGCGTGGAGAGAAACTTGTCGGAGTCCAGGAGCTGCTCGTAACTGAGCTGTCCTTGTGGGCGTCACCGTGGGCTCCGGATGTCAGCGACTGTAGATCGGAATTGACCAGCGACCAGGAGCCCTGAGGTCAGGAATTGGGTCTTGGCGGGTCACTGTGGCTGTAGGGTTCAACGACTTAGAGCTTGGGTGATGTTTGCCAGGCATTGTGGCCGTTGGTAAAGGTTAGGGATTGATTGGAACTCCATGACCCAGGAATCGTTAAGAGAAGTGAGTGTACGTGTTAATCCTGTCAGAATTTTGAAGCGACGGTCGTTGTCTTTTGCACAGATTGAGAAAGTGAAGTCTTGGAGGCTCGGAAGCTCTGGCTGGTGAGTTTATCGAACTCAGACTTTGGCTGTGATAACACACTTGATTGACATTAACATTTCCCCAAATGTTGAGATCCAAGTTCCTCCCCTATTACTAATTTTCTAATCCTCTCTGTTTTACCACACGGTCCAGTCAACATCATCATTATCATCACCATCATCACCATCACCATCACCATCATCATCTTCTTCTTCTTCCTCTTCCTCTTCCTCTTCTGCCCAATCTTCTCGAATGCTCGGAAATTAAATTTTTGGGGGGAGATCAATGGTTCTGCATACTTAAAACTAATAGATTTTCTCTTTCTTTGTCTTTTTGAGACAGGGTCTTCTATGCAGCTCAGGCTGGCCTTAGGCTCATTTTTGTAGCCCACGCTGGTCTCAAACTTGCACCAATCCTCCTGCCTCAGCTTCCCAAGTGCTGGGATTACAGGCGTGCACCATCACTCCTGGCAAAATTAATAGGTTTTCTATTTAACAATCTTTATCTTTTAGGTTTACTCAGTATTATGGTGTGTGTCTAGTTGTCCTCCCAAAGCCTCATGCAGTCATGAGGCAGACTTTTAGAGCTGGTGATTAACTCTTGATCCACTGGGATTATGGGTATGAGTATTACACCCAGCCTGGGGTGTATAGCCTGAATGCAACTTAAGGGAGACAGATTTCCTCTCTGTAGCCATTGTTGCTGCTACTCATCCCTTGCTTTCTTACTTTTTGCCACTGCCATGAATAGCTTCTATCTGTCATGTGCTACTATGCTCTTGAGCCAGTTTAGTATGGACTGAGATCTCCACTGACCATAAGCTAAATAAACCTTTCCTTCCTTCATTTTGGGTGTCTGTACTTTGGATACTTTGTCCCAGCGACGACAGAAGAGTAACAGACACAAATGGAAACAAGTACAAAGACTGCTATTGGAGTGCTTATTTTTTAAACATTTTTTTCTATGTATTTAGTAGAGTCTATAGGGTCTCACTATGGTGATCCTCCTGTTTTCAGCCTCCCAAGCACTGAGATTACAGGCATTAGCCACCACACCTAGTCTCAATCCACCAATCTCAATCAATCTCTGCCTCAGTGCACCCCAGGGATATTTTTGGCTTGTTAAGATAGGACCTCACAGTGTCCTTTAGGCTGGCCTCAAACTCTTAGTGATCCTTCTGCCTTAGCCTACCAAGTGCTGGGATTATTAACATGTACAACCAATTCCAGTGTTTTATTTTTAAAAAGTTTATTATTATTATTATTGTTATTATTATTTGTTTTATTTGTGTGTGTGTGTGTGTGTGTGTGTGTGTGTGTGTGTGTACTGGGGCCCAAGGATTTAACCCTGAGTTATATCCTTGGCCCCCTTAAAATTTTGAGATAGGATCATGGTCATTTATGGAGTTTGGGATTGAATTGCAAATCTTCCTACCTCAGCTTTCTAGTCACCCTTAAGTGACTGACATTATTAGGGCATCTATAGAGGAACCAGAGTATCCCAGTTGACCATTTCTATAAACAGAAGAAAATGACCAATATTAAGGTAACTTGTCTCATTTTCTTCTCCCCTTTATTATCTAATGGATTGGAATTACAAATGACTATAAAAATCATTTCAGGAATTATCTAGAGAGGGATACACTTTGTGCCTAACATGGCAAAATAGGATCAGGATTACAGGCATGTATCACTATGCCTCACTTTTAAAATATTTTTAGAATTTGTGTCTATAGCCTATTGTTTCTCTGTCTGTATCCTCTGTTGTCTCTTTCTGTCTGTCTGTGTCTCTTTCTCTTTTGTGTCTAGTTTTTCATATTGTAGTCTAATGGTATATACAAACTTTAAAGTTATAAAAAATATCTTTTTTTAATTTAATTAATTTATTTATTTTGTCTTTCTGAGGCAAGGTTTTGCTTTGCAGTTCAGGCTGGCCTTGAGCTCACTTTTGTAGCCCAGGCTGGTCTTGAACTCGCAGTGATCCTCCTGCCTCAGCCTCCCAAGTGCTGGAATTACAAGTGTGCACCACCACACCTGGCTAACATACTTAATTTTTTAAAATTTATTTTTATTATTATTGTTATTATATTTTGCAATGGCTAATACATTGCATAATGTTGTCTTCATCATAGTTGTTCAGAGTAAAAGATGCAGACATGCTTTCTTGTCTAGACGAGACATTAGTACAGATCTTTCTTTTTATTGCACGAAGAGAAAGAAGCTGTATATTTAGTCCAGTAGTCCATAACAGTAGTGGATTGTCAGCTCATCTGGCATTATTGGGGGCTGTTGACTTGCGCCTTTTACAACTCAGCATATTAATATGGCTTTCCTTTTTGTATATACCTCATGGTTAGACTTATCTGCTGGATGGTTAAGCCAAGATAAAGCAAGACCTGTTACAAAAAATATGTAACTTTTGTATCTGACAAGGTCAATCAGGTCCCCTCAGGGTTTACTCTGGAACCATGTACTGTGGTTTGCAAAACTTTTGTCAGTGTCAGCCATCTGGATGAATTACGACCATTGCTTTACCATTTTTCTCTCTGTGGTAGCTTAACAGAATGTTTTCTCTTTAGGTGACACTCCTTAGGCACACTGTACATCATCAGTCACTTTCCTCTGCGGCCCCATAATCTCCTTGAACAGGAAATTTGGAACTCTACTGAATCATATGCTATTACAGTGCAGGTTCTTTTATGTCCTGTGTTCTCACTGACCTGGCTGACATACTTTATTTTAATTTATCTCTTTATATTATTATTATTATTATTATTATTATTATTATTATTTTGTCTTTTTGCGACAGGGTCTCGCTGTGCAGTTCAGGTGAGCTCACTTTGGTAGCTCAGGTTGGTCTTAAACTCAATCGCCCTGCTTCAGCCTGCCAAGTGCTGGCATTACAGGCGTGTGCCATCACACCTGCCATACTTTAAAGGAAAAGAAAAATGTGTAGTTCCGTACTGTCTTTCTGACCTCATTTCTAAAATTGATCTAAGAATTACCTGTGACTGAGATGTGGTGCTGGGTTGATTCTCCATGACCATCTATGCTTTCACATGTGCACTACTTCCAGCTTCAAAGGAGAAAAACAGACCTTCGTTGCATTCAGAGTTTATGGTTTGGTTGGCTTGAGTTATGAAATTTTCTGGGGAACCAAGTAGTGAAATGGTAGAAGTCATGTGTTTAAATGTATAAAAGGAGGTACTATGCCCTGAAACTTGTTTTGCTCTTCATTCTGCAGGTCCTTGCCATTGCAGTAAGGGATAAAAAGTGAATGAAAAAAGACTTCCAGGACATGTATGTCATTTCTGGAGACACCCTTCATCACTAAGACTATTAGGGCATCTACAGAAGAAACACAACAGAGTATTCAACTTGACCATTTCCCTAAGCAGAAGAAAATGACCAATATTCAGGTGAGTTTTGTCTCATTTCATTCTCTATATTTTCTAATGGATTTCCAAATGTCTGTAAATGCCATTTCAGGAATTACCTAGAGGGAGTACATTTTGTGTCTAACATGGCAAAGTAGCACCATAAATACCGTGTTTACTTAATTTCCACTAAATGCCTGATGTTGGAACATCATGTGTAAAAGAAGAACCTGTTGGGTAGCAATAGTTTTCAGCTCGTACCTAATATCTTTCAGCTTGTGCCTGGTATCTCCGAGGCCAGCACAATAAGAGGATCATGCTAAGTTGTATGTGGTACACAGTGACTGAGAAGCAAGTAAACAGGGGAGACTGAGGAGATGGCAACACATATTTCATGGTACTTAGGAAATTCACCCTAAGTACTTGACCTTGTGTCTGACTAAGCCTACCTAGGAAACCGACTAGGGAAATGGAGGGATTGTAGGACTCTCAGTTATCTTGAAAGGTGGCTGAACTAGAACTTAGGTACATGCAGATTTATCATTTGGGAGTTAAAAGAACTGAATTCTTTAGTGTTTGCAACTTAAGCTCAGAACGTTGAGTCCACTTTAATTTTCACATCCATTTCTGGTCTCATTGGTATATTTTATTTATTTATTTATTTATTTATTTTTGGTACTGAGAATTGAACTGAGGACCTTGTGCTTGCCAGGCAAGCACTTATTCTACTGAGCTATCTCCCCAGTCCCTCACTGATTTTTTTTTTTTTTTCTCTTTTTGAGACAGGGTCTCTCTATGCAGTTCAGGCTGGCCTTCAACTCACTTTTGTAGCCCAGACTGGTCTCAAACTTGCACCGATCCTCCTGCCTCATCCTGTCTTAGCCTGCCAAGTGCTGGGATTATAGGCATGCATCACCATGCCGGGCTCTCGTTGATATATTTTAAAGGGAAAAAATTTTAACAATGAAGTACCTTAGAGTAAAAGTCAGTTGTCTCTTCAGTTGAGTGCAGTGGTATGCATGCTTCTGTAATCTAATTACATGGGAGACTAAGGGAGGAGGAACACTTGAGCCCAGGAATTCAAGACAAGCTTGGATTCTGTAGTGAAACCCTATGTTAATTTTTTTCTTTTTATTGTAAATTTCTGCCTTTTCATTTTCTCATCCTAGTTTACACTCATTTTAGTATTTAACAAATTCGGAATTTGAATATACATTCACTTATGTATATTTACAAACATATGTTCATCTGTATACACAAACACATACATTGGTACCTTGGCCATGTTTATATTTTTGTGGCAAAAGTGGCCATGGTCATATTTGTCCCCCAGTGTGGAAAATACAAAATTTTGCCACATGTTTTATTTGTGAACCAAACTGTTCTCAGATAAAAGCACGTATGAACTGAGATACCACTATATATATGTGTGTGTGTATGTGTGTATATGTATACTTTTTTTTTTGCACCAATGGAATCATACTCCTAAGAATGTAACCTGTTAGCTTGAGATGGTATCATTTAAAGACCTAAAGGAATAATGGCTGTAGTGAATTGAATACTCACTATTAAAATTATTTGTCTCTAGTTATACTAACGAAATGAGTTAATGTACATATGTAAATCATTGAAATGAGTACCTGTCACATAGTAAATGATGTGTGAACTCATCCATACTTTAACCCTTTTTCAATACTTACTGATATTTCTAACCATCTGAGTGGTTTGGTATTCTTTTTTCTTATTTTGCATTTTTTTTATTTGGATGTAAAGGTGAAATACTCCATATTTCTTTCTTTTTTGTATGTGTATGTGAAATAACTTGTCCTTTTATTTAAATTTATTTTTATTTTTTTAAACCTCATTTATTTGTTTGTGTTATGGCTGGCTCAGCCTGCCCTGGGGGTGGGGCTGGCACAGCATGTGGTGCTTGGGATCAAGCTGCGGTCTGCAGTGGCCTAAACTTTCTGACGCAGGTGCTTTAGACCGTTGAGCCATCTCACCAGCCTATAACCCGTCCTTATTTTTACATTAAAAAAACTTTTTTCTTACTACTTAATATGTTATTTATATCCACCATAATTCTTTTATTTATTGGAAATATATTTCTAGCCTGTGAGCTTTTCTTTTACTTTTGATGTCTCTTTCGGAATAGACATTATTTTTCCTTTCATAACATTAGTTAGTCTTTCCATTATATAACTTTTGATCATGAGTTTTCTAAATGGATTTCCAAATGGTTTCATATAGAATAATTCAGACTATGATTAGATCGGTAAAATTAGGATTTTGCAACGTCAGTCCAGGCATGGTGTTGCACAGCTATTGTCCAAGCTACTTTGTGGATGAGAAACAGGAGGCCTATTTGAGCCCAGGAGTTTGAGTTACGCCCAGGAAATAATTGTAAGACTTTCATTACACATGATCTTAGCCAAATGACGGAGAAGCAATAAGACTCTTTCATTAAAAACAAAAATTTAAGCCTTTAGCAAATCTACTCTTTCCTCTACCTAGTAATCTCTACAGCAACACGGGCCTGGATAATCTCATCAGTTTCCCCCCAGGGAAGAGTTTTCCCTGCCCCAATTTCTCACACTTCCACATAAGTTCAAACCATGCTGAGAAAGAAAAGTGGCAGTTAGTAACCAATTGGGACTCAGTTCATTCTCTAGTGACATTCAGATCTAGGCAGCTTTGCCATATGATCAGAATATTGAGGATACTGTTCTACACTTTTTTGGATTTTATTTGAAGAAGTCATTTGTCAATATATTTATCTTTCATTTCTTTGTTTATTTATTTATTTTTCTGTCTTCTTGAGACAGGGTCTCACTATGCAGGTCAGGCTGACCTTGAGCTCACTTTTGTAGCTCAGGCTGGTCTCAAACCTGTACTGATCCTCCTGCCTCAGCCTCTAAAGTGCTGGGATTATAGGCAGGCGCCACCATGCCCAGCTCTTTTTTATTTTTTATTTTTAAATTTTTGTGGTTTTTTGAGACAGGGTGTCATGATGTAATTTTGGCTGGCTCTCAGCTCACTATGTGTAGTCTGGGCTAGCTTTGGTCTTACAGCAATCTTCCTGCCTTAGGATTACAGGTAAATGCCATCCCCACTTGGCTTTTTCTTTTGATGTTAATATCTTTCAAGTTTCACAATTTCACATTTGCATCTGGTATTCTGCAGTGTCTATTTGATATATGTGAATGGACATTTCCTATTTGGCTTTATTGGTTCACTGATTCTGAGTTATAAGGTATTTTAGCAATTTTGAAAATTTATCACGCTTGAGATATTTGTACTTCCAGTTGTATTGTTAATATAAGCAATACAACTTTCTTTACACTTCTTACCAATAAAAGGAAAAACTCATTAAGCAAGATTCTTTTATCATAGGAACCATTGACACTGGAGGATGTGATTGTGACGTTTACACAGGATGAGTGGCAGCTCTTGTGTCCCGCACAGAAGAATCTGTACAGGAATGTGATGTTGGAGAACTACAGCAATCTGGTGTCAGTGGGTAAGGATAGTTGCCCTGCATCACCCAAGGTGCCTTATGTGGCTTTTCCTTAAACAACTGTCTAATGTATCAGAGTCTGTTGTGATTTTAAGTGGTAGACTCTTAGCTACTAAGAGAGTGCATCGTGTTCTCTCTCCTGACAGATGCAGAAACTGTGCAGTTCTTTACTTTTTCTTTTTTTCAATTCTTTAAAAGTACCCTCTGCTATGTTGACATATCCCGGCTCAATCAATGTATCCAAGTCAGCCAGGCATAGTGATGTACAGTGCCTGTATAGTGCCAGGACTCAGGAAGCTGAGGCAGGAGAATCATTATTAATTCAAGGCCAGCCTGGGCTACAATGTGAGCTCAAGGCCAGTCAGAACTACATAGTGAGACCCTGTCTTAAAAAGACCAGGAAGAAAAACAAAAGTCCACATCATCTCTCACTTCTCCACAAACAGTATATCAAGGCAGAAAGCCAGATGCACTCTTCAGGTTGGAAAAAGGAGACCCTTGGACAATAGATGAAATGTACAGTCATTTCTATCCACGTAAGTGAATGAGAACCAGCAATATGCTTAGCCACAGAATCCTATTTTAGTCAGAGGGTTGTGAGGGTGTCAAAGATACTGAAAGAGCATCCTCTTTGTCTTAGTTATTCTTCTCTCATTGCTGGGATAAATACCTAACACCCAAAATGAGGGAAGGAAAATTTTATTTAGCTCAAAGTTACTGGAGGTTTCAGTCCATATTCGGCTGGCTCCAAGACACACATGGCAGAGAGCAACCTTTCATGGTGGCTGGTAAGAGCAAGAGCCCTGGGAGAGAGCTAGCTGCTCAAGCAGCTAACTTCTGTTCCTTTACATTGAAATGCAAATTACCTGCCCCAGGGGAGAGGCAGCACCCATTTTCACAATAATCATTTACAAATTCCAGAAGCCACCCCATGACTGCATGAGGCTTTGTTGGGACACCTATACACAAACCATAACATTCTTTCTAGCCTAAAAGCCAGTCAGTACATTGTGTATTCACAGTAAGCCTGATCTTAGTACACATTTATCTAGTTATGGACTGGTCTTTACTTCCTCTTTGATTCTTCAATGTTTTATTTTCCTGGCTCCCTTTCTAATCCTTAAATTTTGTTTTTTCTTGCTTAAGCTTTGTCTATTCTCTAGATGAAACTTCCAAATTAACAGCTCCCTGATAATGTCCAAGTGTGCACTTCAATTCTACATATCTTACTTTATTTTATTGTATTTTGTAGGGTCTCACTGTGCAGCTCAGACTCTTAGGGATGAATCCTCATGTTTTCAGCCTCCCCAGCGCTGGGATTATAGGCATGCACCACTACGCCTGGTCTTAATTCTACATATTTTAATGCTCTGTATGACAATGAGCTATGACTTTACAGTTTCTGAGTAAAGAATAAAAATCATAGTCCCTCCATGAAATACCCTCTCCACCATCCTGTTTTAAAGATAAGAATATCCTTGGCTATCATACATCTTTTGTTCTCTTCCTGTTGATGTTGAGTTTTGCATATTTTCTGCCTAAAACGTCCTCTTAAGTATCTGCTATTTCTATTAACTGTTTGGCTTGAAAGGACTTTTTTTACATCCTACATCACTTCCTATCTACACTTGATCATACCGTTATGCCTT
>PVKN010007405.1:6041-26830 GCA_004027915.1 Capromys pilorides | reverse complement strand
GAAAGTCAGCTATTAACATAATGTTATATATTGGCATTGAAAAGATACATGATAAGAGAAATTAGGATGAAAGTGATTTAAGGAGAAATTCCCCTTATGTGTGTCTGACCCTTCCAAATACTGTTTTCCCCATCATTACTGCTTGACTGTGACTGTGTACCTGCTATGCATTTCCAAAGATAAATTAAGAGATCTCATTATCAGGAACAAATTGGAAAATGTGCTTAGAGTTTCATCTAACTAAGATGAATTCTCCCTAAAAGAATAGAAAGTTCTGTTGACTTGTTACAGAAAGAGGTATTTTCCCTCCCAAGGACTTGACTTTCCCTTTGTCACTGTGAAAAGATACCCTGGTTTGAGACAGGGCTGCTAAGAGATAATCAGGGGTTGTCCATTTTTCCTTTGTAATGTCTGTTGTTCTCCCCATGGCAGGAAAGGGATAGGATGCATTGCCAGCCAGAAAAGGTTGTTTTCCCACCCTTTCTACTCATCCAGAAATGGTTCTATTTCTGCTACAGTTTATGGGCATCAGACACAGAGTATCCCCCTCCCCAACTGCTTGTTTCTTATCCTCAGAAAGAAAGATTTGTAAAACTGCTGGACCAGCTACACAACTCACTGAGGATTGATCTCTCTACATATAGGGTAAGTCAAAGCAGTGGCTGTGGGGTGGGGAGATAATGTCAAGTTCTAGCTAGGAAGACATAGGCCATTTTGGCTGTAAAGAACAAATACAGGGAAAATTACTCTGTGTCATCATAGCCACCAGAATGGCCAATACCACTTGCACCTTTATTCTCCTAACTTAAAGGACCATGTAGTATATAAATAGAGCTGACTGCTTTTTAGTGACACTGATGTTAATAAGTTCTGATAACCCACTGCCATAAGACCAGCCTGACTGCGTTTTATAGACAGTTGACTTTCTAAGCCTTCTCATATCGCTATCAAACTTTCTCATGACATTTTCATTAGAAGTTTGCTGATAATAATCTCTTCCACAAGTACTTTTAAAAAAAATTAGACACTTTACAGGAATGGTGGCCCACACCTGTAATCCCAACTACTTGGGAGGTCATGGCAGGAGGATTGTGAATTCAAGGACTTCCTGGGCAATATAGCAAGACCCTTTCTCAAAAAAAAAAAAAAAAAAAAAAATTAGATATATTTTCATTTTGTATTTTTCTGTACTCTCTTTTTCATGGAGATATGAGAATCTGGCTGCAGTAGAAAGAGTAGCTTAGCTTGGGCAAGTACACTGATTTGCTTCAAAGGTCTTACTCCTTCCTGTGATGGAGGGAGGAAAGTAGGTTAGTAGAAGGGTAGATACTTGAGGTGGGACAGAATATCTTAGCACAACTTCCTTGCTTGCTTAAAATGTGGTGACTTTCCAGAACAGGCAATGTACGTACATTAAAAATAAAAAGTAAGTACAAAAATCATCTCAAAGTTTTTAAAAAGTGTGATTTTAATTATCTGTATGTTCAGTCTCTCCCTTTTGCATGAATAATGGAAAATAGCTGTATATCTTACTTTTTACATATAAGTAGCCATTGAATGTTTAAAAGCTGACCTTTAAAGAGGAGACATGTAGCGTGATGTCATCTCCCTTCAGCTCTCTATGACAGCTTCTTCCTAGAATTCATGACAAGGGGAACGAAATGAAACATGCAAGAAAGGCTTAAGGAACTCATTTCACAGACACTCTGTTCAGCACTTTGTCATCTCCTGCCTCCAGAACAGGAGAAGAGCTGGGGGCTACCGAGAGTACAGGTCCTGGAGCACAGTTTTGTTTGTAGTGTGGCTGTACTTATATTCCAGGATATACAGTTAGATTGTGGCTTTTAAAGAATTCGCTGGGGGTAAGAATCTTCCCCCAGAATCTTGGATGAAACACCATCCAAGAATGGTGTTTATCTGTGTGTATGTATGCATTTGAACAAATGCCCACACATTGCATGGGAAGTTGGATGTGCTGCTTTTTTTTCTAGTTGTGGGTTATTAATCTCTGTTTTAAGCAAGGACCTGCCTGTGTCAATAAAAAAGGAAGCCGGAGACCTGTAATGTTACAGCTTTTTTTTTTTTTTTTTGCCTAGCTCAACTACAGAGATATCCAGTGGGTCTTGATTTCACTATTTTTGGTGGAGAAGGTTTTCCAATTCCTGTGTTCATTTCTTATATTTGCTTGATTTGCAACAGAATAATTTCCCTGCTGGGAGCCCTGAAAGACTTCAGGATTTAAAATCCACAGTGGATTTGCTGACCAGCATTACTTTCTTCAGAATGAAGGTAAGGATTAAGGGCCTAGCCACAAAAACACAGAGAATAAGAATTATGGGACACAGTCCAAGGCTACAGTTTGTCACCTAAAATCTCACATTTTCATATACCTGTCCAAGAGGCACACATACAAGTTGATTCAACAAGAATGGTCTGGAAGTTCTCCCCATCAGCTCTCCCAGTTTCATCATAGGGCAAGGTCTAGGGACCCAGAGAGGGATGAAGGAATCTGGAGTGGGTTTGTTAGGAAGGTGTTCCACCTAGGAGCACAGGATCCTAAGCCTGTATTTCTTCTGTTAACTGACAGGTACAAGAATTGCAGAGTCCACCGAGAGCCAGCCAGGTGGTGAAGGACTGTGTGAAGGCCTGTTTGAACTCTACCTATGAGTATATCTTCAACAACTGCCATGACTTATACAGCCGCCAGTACCAGCTGGTAAGAGGTTTGGGGTCTTCTGGGTATGGTAGCGTAAAAAAGAGGCTTTAGATCATGTAAAGCCAGCTGTCTATGAATCTTGGGAGCTTCAGCTTTTCCTTGCTAGTATTATGGTAGATAGGATCTCAGGCCAAAGTCGTTGATGTTCTCAAGGGAGACTGAGTTGCAAAGTATGGAACACTTAAATGGTGAAATTTATGGATTCAAAGGTACCCTTGGACAACATATTTTCACCTGAGTTGAAATATTTTTACCTATTCACCTGAGTTTAAAAAATGACAATAATCTTTTCTTTGGAACTGAGAAAAGTAAATCTAAATTTAAGCATGGCTCAGGGTTTAGTTGAATGGTAGAGTTCTCTTTATTCCAGAGCCTTTTTTTTTGGAACAACTGGAGATTGAACTCAGGACCTTTCACTTGCTAGGCAGGCACTTGTGCCACTGAGCTATCTCCCACGCCTCTAGAAATTTTGTTCTCTACTTTTGCACTAAGATCCTGACCAGCTATTGATTTGACCCTTTTTTTCCCATGGTACCAGAGATCGAACTCCAGACTTAGCGCTTGCCAGGCAAGCACTTATTCCACTGAGCTATCTCCCTGGTTCCCCAGAGTCTTTTCTTTTTCTCTAAAGGTTAATGTTTTTCCACTCATGTGGTGCATAGTAGGTTATATGCTGTCTTTCTCTGAGATCTGTAGCTGTCTCTCTGAACTCTAGTTTGTGAAAATATTTTTCCTCTCCATCATATCTTCCTTCAGTGCATGCTTTTCTGAGAAGCAGTACTACCTCCATTCTCAAGCAGAAGCATTCAGCAAAATTTTGCTTCCATTTTCAAATTTCAGGTCGTGGCAAACATGACCACAGCCATCTTCCCCAGACAAACACAAAAATAGCCATCCTCCCCATAATTGCAAAACAAATTCAGTTCACAGAGTGAGTGTCACTCTGTATTTACCAGCTGACTGTCAAAGCTTACCTTATCTTTCTGTGAGCTGAGCTACTTCAACTATTTAGGGTGGCTTTTCTAATTCGATCCCTGTGACTCAGAACATTTTTCTAGATCCTTTCAGTTGTATCCTTTTCTTTAGTTCCTTTCATTTCAAAGCCAGGACTTTGTCCTGAGTCCTGTTACTTGATTACAGTTCTGTCTTAGAAATGTCTTGCTGGGGGCTGGGGAGATAGCTCCATGGCACAAGTGCCTGCCTGTCCAGTGTAAGGTTGTGAGTTTGAACTCTGGTCCCACAGGAAAAAAAAAAAAAAGAGAGAGAAAGAAATGTCTTTCTTGCTGATTATGCATTTAGAAAGTAGATTTCTATTCTGGACGTGGTAGTGCACACCTGTAATCCCAGCATTTGAGAGGCTGAGGCAGGAGGATCGGTGTTGAGAGTGAGACCAGCCTGGGTTACAAAAGTGAGTGTAAGGCCAGCCTCAACTGCATAGTGAGACCCTGTCTCAAAAAGACAAAAAAAAAAAAAAATAGTAGTTTTCCCTCAGCTTGAAAAGTATATATTGAAAGTGTGTTCTAACAGGCCTTGGGGAGAGCGTGGTGCTCCTGCAGTAAGTCCGCAATTTGACACATATGTGTGTAACTTCAATCAGAGTAGTTTGCTAGAAGGGGCTTGGAGTGTAGTAAGATTTAAGGAATTCCAAGGATGAAGAATATGACCAAATATTGGGAAAACTATGTAAAATAAGGGATATTTGAGATAAACATTGAAAGGTAAAAGCCTAGATCTGCTGATTTACCCTAAACAATACATTTAATTTGTATCACTTCCTACAAGCGCCTTAATAAAGACCAAGGCTCTGTTCGTGCTGCTTCCTCTTATTCCCAAATGTGCTTTTTGCACCAGTCAAATATGGAAGGCTTTCTGCTTAGGTTTGTAAAACTTTTCCTTGGTTCTGACATCCATGGGAAGTTTTCCTGGGTGTTTATTTTGCTTACTGCATTCTGGGCTCCTCTGCCAGCCATCTGATAGTGAGTGTCTGAGTAGGGGAGACACTGTTCGCTTAAATCACAGTTTTAATTTTCCAACTGTGTAGCTGAGGAGGCTTTGCACACCACTGAAGGACCTGCTTGTATCTTGCTAGTTGCTTTTTCCTTTCTCTCAATTTCACTTTCCCATTTTTCAGTGTTTATACTGTAGTAAACCCTTCAGGTATATTTTAACTTTCCTCTACCTGCCTCCTGTCGTGAGTTCATTAATCCTTTTACCTAACAAATAAAGCATTAGAGATATAAAGTTGAGTAAGACTCATCTGTGCCTTTGGAGAATTACTTGGTGAACTTGGGACAAATTACATTCCTATTCTTTTATGATTACATTTAACTATACTTTTAGTTGTCTGATGAAGAAAATCTGCCCAGACCAGAGTTATCAGGGGAAATATCTCAGAAGTAAAATTCTGCCTGGATATATATCAGGTCTCACTACACAGATTGGGACTCGTAGTGGTTCTCCTGTTTTGAGCATCCCAAGCACTGGGATTGTAGGCATGCCCCACCTCACCTAGTCTCAATTGCTATCTCAGTGCCTCAGTGCACCCCGGAGGTGGGGCTGGCATGCCACACTGGGGGTACAGTGGGGAGATGTGCAGGGGGTGTTGAACTTTGGCCCCTGAGCAGGCATTTTAATTTACTGAGCTATCTGGCCGGCCCATTCTACCTAGATATTAAGGAAGGAGTAGAAATTATCCCAAAAAAGGTGCTGGGGGTACCATCAAGAGAATGTTTGAAGACATAGAATTGTTAATTTAAGGAAGCATGGCAATTTAATTAGGCTTTAGAATTCATCTCTCTGAGATCAAATCTTGGTTCTACTATTTAAAACAACATGACCTTGGGCAAGTCACGAAATCTTACTGTCCTTCAGTCTTCTGGTCTGAAAATGAAGGTGATAATAATTTCTACTAAATTGTGTTATAAGAACCAAAGGAGATAATGTATATGTAGTTCTAGTAGAGTCCTGAGACTATAATAAGTAGTAGTCTATGGTAATGCTTAATGCAGTGGAAGAGAGTGGTAAGGAATGAGGCTGAGAGATCGGGGTGTGTGTGTGCGTGTGTGTGTGTGTGTGTGTGTGTGTGTGTGTGTGTATGTGTGTGTGTGTTCAGAGACATGATCTTGTGTAGTGCAGACTGGCCTTGAACTCACTGATATATCCTAGGCTGACTTTGACCTCATGGCGATCCTCTTGCCTCCGTCTCATGAGTGCTGGGATTACATCTGGGTGCCACCACATTTTTATTTTGAAGGGCCTTTCTGTCAAGCTAAGAAATTTGAGCTTAACTTAAGGATGTTAATCAGAAGAATAATACTTTTCTTATAGAAAAATCCCTGGCATCTCCATAGAGGACAGGTATTGGAGCACGTCAGTTGTAATAGTGGCAGAAAATTTTTAAAAAGAAATGTTTTTTAGGTGATATTAAGGAAGCAGAAGTAACAGTATAAATTCTGTTCTGATTTTTAGTACTTGTTGATGATGCAGGCTTATTAAAGACAGAGACTTTGCAGTGACATGTGACATCTACATAAAAGCTCTATCCCTGTTCTGGGCAGCTCCACCTTTGCCTTTATGCTAAGAGATGACATTCATTCCAGTCTTTCTGTGTTCACAATCACCTGTGCTGTCTGGAATCTGAATGTGGAGTGGCTCTTCTTCCTGAGATCCACCCCTGCATTGCCTTGCCTCTTCCTAAGCAGAGCTTTTTCTTACCCAGCTAGGCAGAACTTCCTAGATACAATTTTTCTCCTTAATGCTCTTCAGGAAGCCAAGGGGAATCCTACCCCATTGCAAAGCCGAAATGCATACAAGATCTGTTCATTAGCTCCTGAAGAACCTCAAGGAGCTTCTGAGAGCTGAGATGCATGTGTATGGTAGAGAGATAGAGTAGGGACACCTCCAGAAGAGGGGGTGGCCTGGAGTAGGGGGTCATAGAGAACTGGACCTACGCAGTGGGGCAGGAGGGTCAGCCAAGGAATCACCTGCCTGCAGCAACTGAGTGGAGGAGGAAGGACAATGGGTACCTTTGTGCCTCCTGGACTGGCAGAGCTTAGCAGGGCAATGTCCTGGAGCTGGGGAGGGAAATTCTCCAGAGGCAAGGAGCCTCTGCTAGCTACCCTCATGGAACAGGGGCAGTCTTGTAGAAGACAGGCTCTAGAAGAAGAAAAGTCCTTGCTTCTAAGAAAAGAGGAATGAAGCCAGGCGTGGTGGTGCACAGCTGTAATCTCAGCACTTGGGAGGCTGAGGCAGGAGGATCAGTGCAAGTTTGAGACCAGTCTGGGCTACAAAAGTGAGCTCAAGGCCAGCCTGAACTGTGTAGCGAGACCCTGTCTCAAAAAAAGAAAAAGAAAAAAAAAAAAAAAAGGAGGAATGAGAAAGGAACAAAAAGAGGAAGATTTAAGACACTCTGTTTCTTCTCCCTATTTCCCTTGGGATCCTCTGGAACAAGAAGCAGGAGCTACCTCCGGATGAACAAGGGCCCAGCATTCGGAACCTTGATTTCTGGCCCAAGCTCATCACGCTTATTGTGTCAATCATAGAGGAAGATAAGAATTCCTATACCCCTGTGCTGAACCAGTGAGTACCACCCTAGTTGGCCCAGCCTGCTTGGTGAGTGGTCTGCCCATCTGTCTAACGGCCTCTTTCTTTCCTGTCTCTGTGTGTTTACAGTGCCACCTCTTCTTCCTGTCTGTTCGTCTGTCCCTCTGTCCCTTGTATCTGTCTGGGTAACTGTTTCTGGAGACAGGTGTGGAAACATAATGGGGAGCCCTGCTCATGCTGAGTCAGGCTGTGGAGTAAGAGGCTTTGGGGATGATGACTGCCATGGGAGCTCCAGGGGTACAAAGACTATGTGTGTATGTGTCTGTTCACTGTGCATGGGGGGCTTTTGGGTTAGCTCAGTGGTTTAAGTGCCTGCGTGGACAATCCCAGTCAGGCACAGGGGATGGCAATTTGATGCCCACACCCACCCTTAAGGCAGTCTGAGCCAGCCATCCCCCCCCCCCAAAAAAAAGAAAAAAAACCTTCTGTTCACTGTACATGATAAGGGGCCTTCTTAAAACCTGCCCATGTCCCCACTTCTTCCTCCAGCTTATGGTGGGTCTGTTTTACACCCATCTTCTGGGCTTGAATTCCCTGTCTTCTGGGCATTCTATTCCATGGGCCCCCTGTCAAAGGGATTTCCTTTGCCTCCACATGTCCTACCATGGCCCACTTTCTTCAAATTGAGCCTCGCCCTGTTCCCAGGCTTCTCTTCTCTTCAGTGTAACCTTTAAGAACTAGGTCATACTGGGACCTAGGAATGAATCAAATCAAATGGCTCGTGTCCTGTTCTCTGACTGTGGTTTTTTCTGTCATCCAGGTTTCCTCAAGAGTTGAATGTGGGAAAAGTCAGTGCAGAAGTCATGTGGCATTTGTTTGCCCAAGATATGAAATATGCGTTGGAGGGTAAGGGTCTGCCCAGATGGATGAGCTGCCAGGTTCCTAGCTTAGGTGCCCTAAAACTGTGAATTCTGGATAAACAGAGCAGTGAAAACTAAAGGGATTCTAGGTATGGTGGGAGGATAGGCATCAGGAGGCCGTAGGTGGGCAAAACTGCGGGCAGAGGAAATATAGTAATGGAAATGGCTGTGTGAATATAGGTTCCTCCTTCTAGCTTTAGAGCAAGTACCTGTTCAAGAATTTCCCAGCCCAGAGATCAACTCCTCCTGTGGTGAACATTCTTTGGAAGGCAGCCTGAGAATGGTTTTGTGAAACTTATCTTTACAAGTTTGGGGAGTTTTTGTTTGTTTTTTAATTTTTTTTAAGACAATCTTTATTTATTTGGTATAAGGTCTCACTACACAGCTTGGACTTGTAGTGATCCTCCTGTCTCAGCCTCCCCAGCTCTGGGATTACAGGCATGTACCACCACACCCAGTTTTGATGGCTGGTACAGTGCATCAGGAGTTCTAGAGCCAGCACGGCATGTGATACCTGGGGATCAAACCCAGGTCCTTGCACTTGCTAGGCAGGCCCTTAGACTGCTGATCTGTCTCTCCATCCCTGCTTTGTTTTTTTTGAGGCAGGGTCTCTCAGTGTAGTTCGGGCCAGCCTCAAACTGACTGCATAGCCCAGGCTGGCATTGAACTCATTTCTCCTATCCTAGCCTCCCAAATACTGGGATTACAGGCATGCACCACCACACCTCACTTATCTTTCCACTTTTAAAAAACCAGGCCTTAAGTACAAAGATAGAAATCTTTATTTTCCCATATTAGAGATTGACAGGCCTGGCCGCCCTTTACAGGTGTCTTGGATTAGTGTGATAAAGCCAGAAAGACACTTCTTCCCTCTCTCTTCTTGTAGGGTAGGTAGGCCCACAGAGGTGTTGCCATTTATATTTTTGATCCACCTTATTGTTTTTCCACTTCCCACACTGGTCCACAAATATGTCACTCCTTACCTCTGTCAGACCTTCTCATGCGACCATCTGTGCTTGTCTATTCATTTGCCTTTCCTGTCTGTTTATAGAGGTCAGTCTAGCACCCCAGTCTGTCCAGATGGATCTAAAAGAAGGAGGCATTGTCTCGGGCAAACATAAAGCAGTCTTGCTCTGTCATTTGGTGGAGTGTAGGGGAAATGGGAACTTTCAGACTCTTATTAAATTTGTGAAGTTTAAGTTTAGAATCAGTGAATCTTGAGGTTGAAAGAAGTCTTGAAGATCTGTGCTAGGTTTGTGCAGCACAGCCTACACATGTGCTTTTTGTAATCAGTCCCAGAGCAGTAGCCCTGTGTCCTGCTGACACTGGGGCCCCCCAAAGGCCATGGCCCACACATCAGCCTGTGTGAAGTTCTCTGAGTTCCTGAGGAACTCCAGCTCCAGTGAGCTTGGGGGAAAGATAAGTATCTGTGAAAAAGAACACTACAAGAGATAGGCAGTGTGTGATACCGTGGAGGTTTGCAGACAAATATCTCAGGAGCTAAGTTAAAAGGGAAACCCAGGGGCTAAGTTGCAGGCCTTTTACCTAGTGCCAGCAAAGTCAGCTTGCTTTTATAAATTTTATACAAGACTGTAGATATGGTATCTTTTGAAATGGGAGTTCTGCTAATGTTGAAAACAACACAAAAAGTTAAAAACCACTTTTTTTTTTTTTTTTTGGTGGAACCAGGGATCAAACTCAGGACCTTGAACTTGCCAGGCAGGCACTTGTGCCCCTGAGCTATCTCCCCAGCTCCTTAAAAACCACTTTTAAGAGAATGAACAAATACTGACCTGCTTTCAGTCTCAGTTTCACCACTTAGTGTGGCCTTGGAGCCAGCTACTTAATTTTTGTGAGCTCTCATTTTTCTCATCTGTAAAATGATGATGACATCTGTTTCACTGGGCCTCTTTCATACCTTCTTTGAACTGAATAAATGTTAGCTATTAAGAACAGTGAGGAAAGGCTGGGCATGGTGTTGTATGCCGCAGCACTTAGAGGCTGCAGCAGTGGGGATTACTTTGAGTTCAAGGCCAGCCTAGGCTCCATAGTGAAGCCCTGTCTCAAAGAGAACAATTAGAACTATTATAGCCAGAAATAACAATGTGAACAAAGTAGGATTTTTTAAAAAATTTACCTTAGCAAAAGTGAGGAGAAGCTGGGAGTGGGAAAGATAGAAGTAAAGAATGCAGTGGACCCTTACCTACATACAAACACAATTCATTTCCAAGGGCTGGTTGTAACTCAAGTTGTTGATTGAAGGCTCAGACTCCTCTACACAATCTTCAAAGTCTCCTGTATACAGCAGATCTCAGTGTCTTTAGAGACGTTGGCCCTGGATTTCCCAATTAACTCCACACGGGAAAGGATACTATAATGTTTCTTCCAGAATTCTTTGGTCTTTTGAGGCTAGCCTGAAACTCACAGTGATCGTCCTGCCTCAGCCTTCCAAGCGCTGGTATTACAGGTGTGCACCACCACTTGTGGCTCTTCAGATCTGGAAACACAGGTGGCCGGCATTCAGATCATAATTCAAGACTTCAGTCTTAGGTTAAAACTAAAATTCTAGTCATAACCCAACTTGTTCGTAAGTCAGGCCAATTGTAACTCCATGGTCCACTGTATTAATGAAATGGCTATGTAATCATTTAGGAATAAGGGAGTAGGCAGGGATTAGAGCACAGAAATTGTGAAGGAAAATGAGCTTTGATAGAACACCAGAAAGAAGTTGGAGTAGGACTTAGTGTATCTCAGAATCTGAAGTGCAAGTAAAAGGGAGAAGTATCTGGTGGCTTTGATAATGAAAGGGCAGCATTGATGCCATTGTAAAAGGAGGGTCACAAATGCTGCCCTCCGCTTTTTGTTTTTTGCTTTTTGGAGTAAGAGTCCCACCTTTTAGTTCAGGCTGGCCTTGAACTCACTGTGTAGCCCAGGTTGGTCTTTTTTGTTTTTGGTTTTTTTGGGGAAGCACCTATAGGGTGTTCAGGGTCTCACTACTAGATTGGACTCCTCGTGATCCACCTGTTTACTGCCTCCCAAGAGTTGGGATTACAGGTGTGCGTCACCACTCCCAGTCTCAATTGCTATCTCAGTGCTCCTCAGGTGTGGGGATGGCGCAGCAGGCCCCGGGATTGAACCTCCAGCCCCTATGCCTGCTTGCAGGTGCTTTAATCTGCTGAGCTATTTGGCCAGGCCCTCAGGCTGATCTTGAATTCATGGCAATCCTTCAGCCTCAGCCTTTCAAGTGTTAGGATTCCAGTTCTGTGCCATCCTGTTTGGCTATCAGACATTTGCTAAGTCAATGTTATTGAGGAGTATTTTATGCACAATAAAGAAAAAACACTTTTAAGAGTACAATTTTGGGGGGAAGATACAATTTAACAAGTTTTAGTGCATATGTACACACGTACACACACACACACACACACACACACACACACACCCCTACCTGTGTAACTAGTTTCTCAGTTAAAATATGAGGCACCAGCACTTGGCAGGCTGAGAGAGAAAAATTGCTTCAAGTTTGAGGCCAGCCTGGACTACACAGTAAGATCTTGTCTCAAAACAAAAAATAGAAAGGAAAGAAGATAAAATATGAAACAGAAATTCCCTTGTTTTCCTGTGCAGCAAATCCCCACCTCATTTACTAAGTGTTTATTGAGGATTTTTTGTACTAGGCACTGTGCTAGTCATTAGAGTCCCAGTGAGATGGGAAATTCACAGACCCTTAAAAAACTCACAAAGTACAGAGTAAACCAGAGAACTTGTATATAAATTGGATATTACAATACAAAGTTTTAAGACCACAAAAGGATGAAGATGGATGCTGAATGCATAGAAGAGAACCACGTAACCCAGACTGAGAATCTAAGAAAGCTTCTTGGAGGAGGGAATGTAAAAACTGAAACCCAAAGGATGAGAGGAATTAGCTGCTGAGGAGGAAGGGTGACAGTGAGAACATTTTCATGCCAAAGATGCAACATATCTAAGACAAGGTCTAGAGAGAGCTAGTATGCTTGGAGAATAGAAACACTGTTCAAAGGGCTAGCCTGATAGTTCAGTGGACTAAAGCACAGCAGCTGGGGTTTGATGCCTAACGTGCTGTGCCAGCCCCCGCCCCCAGGACATGCTGAGCTGGCGATTGAGACTGGGTGTGGTGGCGCATGCCTGTAATCTCAGCACTTGGGAGGCTGAAAACAGGAGAATCACTACAAGTCCAATCTACATAGTAAGACCCTAAACACCCCATAGACCCAGCCCTAAATACAGGGAAAAGAAAAAGAAGAAAGGGAGGGAGAGAGGGAAGGAAGGAAGGAAGGAAAAGAAAGAAAGAAAGAAAGAAATGTTTTTCAACATTACTAGCTCTTCAGAGATCAGTGAGACCTGAGGATAGAGAGATAGGCCTGCTAGATCACAGAGGAAGCTGCAAGTCATGTTTCAGGTTCTGGACTTCATCCTGTGGCAGTTGGGAGCCATTGACCTGATAAGCAGGGGATGATTATGGTGAGATGTGTCATGCAGAAGGATTCCCCTATCCACTCTGGCCACAGAGTGAATGGGAAGGAGCAACTAGTCTAGAGGCTACTATAGTCATCCAGGTCAGAGATCATGGTAACAGACCTGAGCAGTTACCTTTGTAGTTAGAAAGATATGGGTAGATCTATGGAATTTTGAAGGTAAAGTCAACAGGAGCTGGTGTGAATAAAGAGAAAAAAGGAACATTTTGGGCTGGGTAGATGTTCACCAGTGTAAGCGCCTGCTTAGAAAGTGCAAGGACCTGAGTTTGATCCTCAGTACCATATGCTGTACCAGCCTGGTAACTCTTTGTCAGCCCTGAAACCAGATGTGGTGGCACATGCCTCTAATCCCAGGTAGAGAGGCTGAGACAAGAGGATTACTATGAGTCTGACCAGTATATGGACACCCTATAACAAACAAACAAATAGAAGGAACATTTTGGAGTGATGTCAGCTTTGAACAAAAGAGTCAGACTCATTGATATACTCTGTCCAACTTTACCTAGGTTGTATATGGAGAGTGACAGAGACTGGGATTAGGCACAATGAGATGCATATTAGATGTGCTGCAAACCACTTACACACGTTACCAGAACCAGAGAGATTTGTGGGAAGTACCAGCAAAACAGCTGGTTGACCTGATAAGGCTAAAAGAAGTCTGTAAAGATGAAGGATGGAAGGAGAAAAGCAAGTGTTGTAACATGATATTATAGAAGCATAATTCCTTCTTCTGGTAGACTTAACCTACCACCAGCAGTGGCAACAGCAACCTCAAGCATCTCTGCTGGAACAGAACTCCCTAGGCCTTGATAGAATAATGTATGATGTAGGACCAATATTTTGGCACTCATCCAGTAGTGTTTATGTCATGAAATTTAATATTTAATGTTGAAATTGGAGCCTGGGGCCAGAATACAGATAACAGATAAAGAATTATATGTAAATGCATCTTAGTAAAGGTGGAAAAGTTTATTTTGGCTCACTGTACAGGTTTCAATCCATAGTCAGTTGGCTCCAAAGATAGCATGAAAGAGGGACATCTCAGAGGAGAAACAGTCCAGGGCAGAGCAGGCAGGAGGCAGTAAGCAGAAAGCCTGCCTTTTCTATCCCTTTTATTCTATTCAGACTATAGGCCTATTGGTTGGTGCCACCCACATTCAGGGTGAACTTTCCATTATCCACACCCAGAACCAGGCTAAATCAGTTTAGTTATCATGCACCCTTAATTCCAGTGTTACATACCCTAGATTCAGCCACCTCCAACAAAGCCCCTACTTATGAGTAAATGAGGGTTTGGAGGGACATCTAGATACAAGCCTCAACAAAATATAGTAACTTGAAAGTCCTGAGAAGAGTTAGGGAACTCTGGAGTCATGGAGCAGCTCTGCCCCAACTCTAATGGGTTGCTGAACATCAAGGGCAAAGGCATTCCCTGTGGTGCGATTCATGTTTCTTAGTCTAGGACTAGTTTAAAAACAGCAAGGGATGGGGTAGAGAAGAAAGACTTTCTGATAGCCTAGGTTTTTCCACTCTGTGTTGCTCATTGGTATCTCTGCTCTGTCAAAGCAACCACTGTCATTCGTATTCGAAAAGTGCTCTTTCCTGGTGGTAAGAATTTTTGGTTGTCCCTTTACCTCTAGCTTAATACCTTTTCCTTCTCCTGCTCATTGCTTCATACAAGACAGCAAATGCAACTTCAGGTTGGGATGATGCTGTCTGCAGTGCCAGGAGATAGAAGTCCTGGGACCTGAAGTCTTTTGAACTCCAGGCTTCCATTTCCTTCTGGAGTATCTGCTGCACTAATTTATAAGGGCCGGTTGCCCCACACTAGATGTTCTGCCTGGACTTAGAGCAGTGTCTCCCATGGCACCCCGAAGTTGAACAATAGTCCCCAGGGACACTGGCCTCTCCTTCTGTGTTGCTTAGTACTTTCCCCCATTTGCTTGCTTTTACCATTGTTCAGTTTCAGCACACAACTGACGTTCACTTTTCACATTATATGCTTCAACCCTATAAAGGTGATGAGAGGAGTAAGGCGTATGTGGGACCTGGCCAAGATCCCCAACTGCCCATATGAGGGGTATGCTGAAGGATGAAGGAAACACAGAAACAAATTCATAAATTGGGGCATAAAAGTCTTTTCCCTTCAAGAGGGAAAAAGACAGATACTCTGAGCTAGCCATTTTTTACTGTGTGTATACAGTAATCAGAGTCGTGCCCCAGGCTAATAAGGATCTTCATGTTGATGAGGATGCAGGGAGGATAGCAAGTTAAAGAGCTTGTCCTTACTCCAAGGCAAAATCTTGTTTTTATTAATCCTAAATTCTCAGTGAACCAGAATGTCTTCAGCCCTGGAGTGTCACAGCTTCAGGGGACCATTGCGGCCTCCAGTCAGACCTCTGGGCCTTGCCCCCAATTTATAATTCATGATCTCCAACAGAGGAGAACCTGTGGGTCTGGCTGATACTCCAGATTCTGAGCTGGATGTGAGTGATCTTAACTCCTATATTATCTGGAAAACTCTCGAGACTCCATTAGGTAATATTCACATTCACAAGAATAATCCTATTTTCTGTAGCATAACAGCCCTTTTATTTAACTGCGTTTCCATAGTTTCCCAACTGACTGTCCTTCTTTGCATACTTCCCTGAGAGCTCATTTTTGTATTACAGCTCTCCAAAGCCCTTCAGTTTACCTCAAGATGCTGTGACACCACAGTTGCTCAACTGCCTTTCTGTCAGTTTGGACCCTTCCTGGTTTTCTCTGTCTCTGTGTAGTACCATTGACCCATTCATACCAAGCATTACTTGATGTCTCTGCATTTGAGCCTGTCTAGGAAATGGCTTGCTACTAGTATTTTTTAAAACCCTAGAAAACTGTCTCTCTCCAGAAATCCATTTTCCTTACTGATGAATGTTAACACTCTAATCCTTTTTTCTTTTTCACTAACGGCCAGTGAAATTCAATAGAGTACCCAGCGTGAGTCATTTGGACCCTATGTAGAGGCATGGGAAAAGGCCCTTAGTTTGGCATTCACTATACTATTGAAATTTAGAATAAGAAGACTAGAATTTATCTGGGAGTCTCCCTTAGCTCCCTGTAGCAGATGATTTGGGCCAGTTCTGGAAAGTGGCTGAGCATAGTAATGGCAGGGGAGATGACTATGAGGACGGGGTTGGGAACTGCCCATCTTCTAAGATATCTGATAGAGCCACATAACCAGATCTGTTACTGTGGCAAAGCGCAGGAACCCAGGCCTCTACTGTTGAGACCTGACCCAACCTCCTTTCTCTAACTAGAACATGAGAAAGACCGGCTGTGTAAGAGTGCTGACTACATGAATCTGCACTTCAAGGTGAAATGGCTCCACAATGAATACGTGCAGGATCTGCCTGCCCTCCAGGGGCAGGTCCCAGAGTACCCAGCGTGAGTCATTTGGACCCTATGTAGAAGGATGGGAAAAGGCCCTTAGTTTGGCAGGGCTAGAATCCTCAGTTAGCTCAGCAGCCTATCTTGGGACTGCCTGTTTCAGGCAGTTCTTGGAAGAATGTAACACTATGCCTTGCCCTCCAGAAGACCCCAGTCTGGTACATTGTCAGGCATATAAAGTATGTCAATTGCTAGCTTCAACCTCCTTCTCTGGCTGCAGGTGGTTTGAGCAGTTTGTGCTACAGTGGTTAGATGAAAATGAGGATGTATCCCTGGAATTCCTACGCGGGGCCCTGGAACGAGATAAAAAGGATGGGGTAAGTTTGGGACTTAGGCTGCATGGACCAGGCCAGGTCATTCAGCATTTGCTGTGGCAGAAGTTCCTAGGCTTCTACCAGACTGGATGTGCCTGCCCTGTGGAGTTCACAGAGGATTGTAGAGAGCCACTGAGCCACTCTTGCTGGGCAGAACTTTTTCAAACCCCATGAGTTTGAGAAAGGTAGCAGCTATGGATGGTTGAACCTGTATGTTGCCTCCTTAGTTTCAGCAGACATCAGAGCATGCACTCTTTTCCTGCTCTGTGGTGGACGTCTTCACACAGCTCAACCAGAGTTTTGAAATCATCCGGAAGCTGGAATGCCCAGACCCCAGCATCCTTGCCCACTACATGAGGAGATTTGCTAAGGTGATTATTCCTGCCCCCTTGTCCTTATCACCACTACACTCACAGCCCAGTCTCAGGTCTGAGTTTAATCTATCTCTGAAGTAGACTTCAGGTAAAGCCTAGCATTATCTTTTTTCCCTTTGTTTGTGTCTGGGGCAGACACAGGACTGTTATGGTGCTGTTCTATCCCAGAAAGGAAGCTTGACCTTCTTCCTGTGAGAGTCCCTTTATTTCCCTGTTGTTGTTTTCCTGTGATGAGAAGTGCAACTTCCAGGCAAGATTCCTGAGTGGAGAGCTAAGGGTTCCCTTTCCTCTTTTCTCCCTCTTTCTCAGACCATCGGGAAGGTACTGGTGGAATACGCAGACATCTTATCCAAGAACTTTCCAGCTTACTGCACAAAGGAGAAACTGGTAGGGTCAGGTCCTGGGGCACTAAGAATGAATGTGAAAGACATTTGACTCCTTCCTGCTCTTGACTCCTGCTTCCCTCCAGAGCTTTGCTTGAGACCCATATCATAAGATAGTAAGAACTTGACTAAGAGTTCTAAGCCTCCATTTAGTGCTTTATTATCTAGTAAAGGAGACCTTTGTTTCTGAGACAGGATCTGAGTGTTTCAGGCTGAGCTTGAAGTCCTGGCAAATCTCTTGCCTTAGCACCCGCTCCCTTCCAGGTGCTGCAGTTACAGGCATGTGCCACCATGCCTGCCTAGGGGCACACCTGTAATCCCAGCACTGGGAAAGCAAAAGACAGGAGGATTGCCATGAGTTTGAGGTCAGCGTGGGTTATATATTGAGTTAAAAGCTAGGCTCTACATAGCAAGACCTGTCTCAAAAACATTTAATACATTCAAAAAGTTATAAAGGTTAATACTATGAATACCTGGCATCCCATCATCAGCTTAATGACAAAAACCATTTGCTTTGAATCTGAATTCAAGAAGAATTATGTGAATTGGCTCCAGAGCTTAGTGTTTAGGGAGATCTATGTAATGTGTAAAGTCCCTTTGGCTTTGTAATAATGAGAGAAGAAAAAGGCATAGGCTATTGGGGTTGTACTGGAAGGAACTAAGACTCAGGCAGCTCTATCTGTCCTCAAAGCCCTGCATCCTGATGAACAACATGCAGCAACTGAGGGTCCAGCTGGAGAAGATGTTCGAAGCCATGGGAGGCAAGGAGGTAAGCCTTCAGGTTTGAGGTCACTGTCCTTTTCCCATTGTTCCTGAGCTCCCTGGTTACAGAACTTTATCCTCTCTTGATTAGTATGGGCTAGGAGTTTGTCTTGGGGTCTGGGCTGGCTTAATCTGAGGTGAACATTGAGGCAAAGCCCTAATAGGAAGGATAGTCATTGTGGGGAGGCCCTAGGAGGGAGGAGCAGGAATGAGGGTACAGCCTTAGGAGGGAAGAGTAGAGGTGCAGGAGGGAAGACTAGAAGAGCAGCCTAGCCAGGCTCACCTCCTTTGGCTACAGCTGGATCCTGAAGCTGCAGACAGCCTGAAAGAGCTGCAAGTGAAACTGAATGCAGTTCTGGATGAGCTCAGCATGGTGTTTGGAAACAGGTCAGTGGTCCGAAGACACATAGCCCTTAGCTATGTATCATTCCCAAGCAGTCGCAGAACCCCTTCCCATACCTTTCATCCAGCTGCAGATTTGTGGATCCTCCTTCTAGACTTGGTGGCTATTGCTGCGGGAGGAGCACCATGAGCCTGAGGAACAGGCCTGAAGGGCTGGTGCTGCTCTAGGGTCAGTGTGGTGGGGCGGGCAGGGCTACACAGTGGGTACATGTGTAGCTTCCAGGCGCGGATTGACGAATGTGTGCGACAAATGGCTGAGATCCTGGGCCAGGTTCGGGGCACAGGAAATGCATCCCCCAACGCCAGGGCCTCAGTGGCTCAGGATGCAGATAGTGTACTGCGGCCTCTCATGGATTTCCTTGATGGCAAGTGAGTACAGCATTCAGGACCTCCTGTGGGGATAAGTGAAGCAGAGGCTCTCAGAGGAGCTGTTTGGGAGCTGGGGGGTGGGGGGTGGAGGGAGACTATCACTGTCACTTCACCTATCGCCTGGGCCTACAGCCTCACACTCTTTGCCACTGTGTGCGAGAAGACAGTTTTGAAGCGAGTCCTGAAGGAGCTCTGGCGTGTGGTAATGAACACAATGGAGAGAGTGATTGTCCTGCCTCCGCTCACTGACCATATGGTGGGGACCGCTTCCTCTTACTTCCTGCTCCTGTGCCCCTTCCCCTCAGTCCCTGTTTCCTGATGGAATTTTAGAATTCTCTGATTTTTAACTAATCCCCTTGCTGCCCAGGGCACCCAGCTGATCTTCACCGCTGCCAAGGAGCTGAGCCAGCTTTCCAAACTCAAGGTTCTGTGGGTTGGGATCCCCCTGAGGCTGGGAGGAGAGCCCATGGGCCCATGGGCTCTGGAGACTGTAAAGGAGGGGGAAGGGAAGAATATGCAGCTATTGGCTGGCAGGTGGGGCAAGACCGTCATGACTTCCCTGAGCTGTCCTGATATTGCTGCTTTCTCTGGGGTTCCAGGACCACATGGTGAGAGAGGAAACACGGAATCTCACTCCAAAGCAGTGTGCAGTCCTCGACCTTGCTCTGGATACTATCAAGGTGGAGACCATTTCCTTTTCCAGATAGTTTTAACCACCATGCACACCTGGCCCTGCCGTTCCATCTTGTCAGACAAGGTGTCCCTGGGGCTCCACATCCATATGAGAGGCCCTGTGTACTGTCAGGGTTAGAGAGAACCAGGTATGGTTCCCCAATTTAAGACACTTACGATGGGTGAAGCAGGAATAAAGAAGGTCTGTATGGACTATAATTCAAGGCACTTGGGAGATATGCATCAAGTTTCCTAAGGTTCAGTGGGATAAAAGAGTACTTTTGGCCATTCTTGCTGCCTCAAGGGCTTCTGTCCTCTATCTCTGCCTCTTCAAATGCCCACCTCCAGAAATGTGGCCCTTCCCTCTGCTCCTGCCAGATGCCCAAATTATGTGCTTTGCCTGAGAGACTGATTCATTCTGTGGGTGTCCCTGATCTTCTGAGTGACCTATTCTTGTAGTCCTCTTCTGAGGATGATTGGGGAGCTGCGTCTCTGTGAGGGGTAAAGTAAGTACCTCTTTATTTTTCAGCAATACTTCCATGCAGGAGGCAATGGGCTAAAGAAAACCTTCCTAGAGAAGAGTCCAGATCTGCAGTCCTTGCGCTATGCCCTATCTCTGTACACACAGACCACAGACACTCTCATCAAGACCTTTGTGCGCTCGCAGACTGCCCAGGGTAAGGACAAAAGGGCTGTGTCCCATCCTCCCTTCTCCCATACTCATCTGTCAGTAGGGACTCAGTATTTTCTAGCCATTTAGGAAGATGTAGTTTCTTCTTCAGATAGTCTTTCAAAATTGGATCTCAGGATTCTTTGAAGAAATCTCACTTCTTAACCCCAACCCATAGTACCAGGCAGGAGAATCAAAGGAGCCTGGAAATTGTGCCTGAGATTTCTTTTTCCCAGACACTGTCTGACCAATGCATGTATTTAGTTCATGGAGAGTACCCTGTCTGAGAAGGAGAACAGAGCAAAATCTGTGAGGAGGCCCTGAGAATGAGTGTTTGGGAGCTTTGCTGGGAGTTTTCCTGGGGCAGAAAGCAAAATTTCCACACACTTTAGTGTGGCCCAGAAGAAGACAGAGAAGCAAACCATGGAAGCAGCTAAAGGAAAGTTGGGGACCATAGATTTCCAGTCATCAGAACTCACTGCCTCTACCTGAGGCATTTCCAAACCAACACTCATCTACATAGATGCAGCTCAGACTGATGTTTTGACCTGATCCTGGAGCAGAGCCCTCTCAGCAGGCACTTTGGGCACACTAGCTACTGTTTATTCCAGGAAAACCTGGACAGGCTGCCCAGGGGCAAGAACCTGCTGGTATGAGAGGGTGGTTTGGGTCTTACTGAGCTGTGGACTGAGGCACAGAGCTAACATGGAAGCAGTTAG
>PVKN010007404.1:0-26711 GCA_004027915.1 Capromys pilorides | reverse complement strand
ATGACTGTAGCCTTCTTAGATTGTTGAGTGAGATCTCCTCCTTTCCCTTCCCTTCCCTTCCCTTCCCTTCCCTTCCCTACCCTTTCCTTCTTCAATTGTTCAGCAGTGCCTGCTGCTTCACCTCCATTTTCTTTTTGTAGTGGGACTCAAAGGCCCTTGAGCTTTTCTGGTCTGTCTCACTCTTTCCTTGTTAACATGTGAGGTCTAATTCACATAAGAAGCGCTGAACCATTTTCAGGTACAATTCTCTGGCATTGAGCGCATTCTCAGTATTGAGCACCCACCACCTCTGTTTCTCTTAACATTGTGAGCTCTACAGCAAAAGCCTCTGCACCCACGAGGCACTCAGTAGTCCCCCATGCCACCTGCGTCTGGCAACCACTGATTTGCTTTCGGCCTGCAGGAGACTGTTCTCAACCTCTCTTACCAATGGAATCAGACCATGTGTTCTCTTTGTTTCTATTCTAATGCTTTTGATCTTTTTGTATTTTGTACATGTATCAATTCATTCCTTTTGGACTGGATAATGTTTGATAATTTGTATATGACACATTTTGTTTATTTACCCATTGATTGTTAGCTTTTCAGTTGTTCCACCTTTACCTATTTTGGGTAGTGCTATTGTCATCATTTGTGTACCTTATAATTTCTCACATTTGGTTCCCTTACAATTTTGAATGGCAAAGTTAAGATTTCTCTTTATAAGTACATATATGCATTTGTCTACCTTTTTCTCTAAGAGGAAAAGCAATTTTGTCTGACAGTTTAAAAATGATTAGTGAAGAAACAGGCTGACTTCAAGACAAAACATAAGATTTGCCATCTGGGTGACAAGGAGCCCACCCTGGGCATCGTTGGGTGTGGTACCTGCACTGCAGGTGAAGAAGTAAACCAGTGCAGTGAGCAATTGCAAAGAAAAATACATCCTTGGCCTATGAGCGTCCAGCAGAGACCTGCTCAGGAGTGTGGACAGAGATAGTATCTTTCCCCACTTCACTCTGTGTGCTTCTCTTAAGTAGCATGGGAAGGTACCAGCAGAATTTGTACTTGATTCATGTGGGTCTTTCTCCCCAGGTAGCTAAATAAAGTTGGTTTTGTTTCAAACTACCATTTGCTCATCTTTGTAAAAAATATTCATTTCTTTGTAATGAACCCCTTCACCTCTGGTTGGTATTTTAACTTGAGGTCCCTTTTAAGTATACCCAATTTGCTATATTTGAGTAATAAACTTTTCATTTGTTTTTAGTGTCATGAATCCCTGGAAACTCTTTCCTAGCCAAGAGGAATCTTTACCACCAATTCACAATTAGATTTCCATAAGCATGTCTTCAGGAATCTCCAGGAGAGTGTTGGCAATGAGGTGGTTATGTGAAAGTAGGTGGACTTAGAATTTCCAGGTCCAGGGGGCCTTCAGCTTAGATCAGTTGTTTAAGCGCCTGCTCAGGCAAACGCTATCAGGCGCAGGGGACCGGGGTTCGATCCCCAGCTCCACATGCCTTACCTGACCTGCTCTTAAGGCAGCCTGAGCCAGCCAAACAAAAAATCCTTCTCAACTTTTGAGGGCCGGCCAAATAGCTCACCGGATTGAAGCACCTGCAAGCAGGCACAGCGGCCTGGGGTTCAATTTCCAGGCCTGCTGTGCCAGCCCGGCCCTCGGGGCGCACTGAGACAGCAATTGAGACTGGGTGTGGTGGAGCACACCTGTAATCACAGCTCTTGGGAGGCTGTAAACTGGCATATCACTATGAGTCTGATCCAGTAGTGAGACCCTGAACATCCTGTAGTCCCTTCCCCCAAAAAAATACAAAAAAAAAAAAAAAAAAAAAAAAAAAAAGAATTTCCAGGTCCAGAGATGACCCCTCAGACAAGCATCCAGGTAGGCTCAGTGCCATACAGCATGCCAGGGAGAGTGAGCCTTTGTCGTGGGACAGGAGCTTGGGAACAAGATTATTACATTTTTTGAGAATACTTGCAAAAAGGAAGATTCTAGCTCTAGGCAGTTCTGTGCAGTAGATATCTAATTAGAGTCCAGTATAACTTGAAATTTTCTCATAGCTACATTTTAAAAAGTAAAAAAGTATATATATATATATATATATATATATATATATATATGAAGTGAATAATAAAACATAATCCAGTGCAGTATACCCAAAACATTATCATTTCCATTTATCAATACTTAAACTACTGAGCTAACCCAAAAGCCCCCTAAAGTTGAATTGTAGACTCACCCCACAACATACTTGGTTTCCCAAGAATTGAACCTAGTATATCTTAAAATCTCAATGAATTAAAAGTAAATAAAATTTAAACCTTAGTTCTTCAGTGTGGACCACTTGAAATGTTGATGTTGTGCCTTGTTGCTCTGGAGGGAAGAAGGCTCAGCCCTTTCTTCCAAGGCTCTACAGAGCGGTATGCAAAATACCTTTGGAGAGGACTCTCACTGTGCCAGCAGCCATCTAAAACTAACCTGTGTTACCTCTGCCCCCAAAGGCTTGGAACCTGGGGGAATGGAGTAGAGAAGAGGTGCCACGCTCTCTTTACTCCTTTATTTCCTCTTTGTCCCCATCCGCTTTTCAGGTCTCTATTTCTTCCAGCACAAGTGAAACCATATCAGTGGTGGGTTGCTATCATGAGCTAGGTGATGAGTGTATGGAGTCATTACAGTATTCTCTCTACTTTGGTGTGTAATGGAAGTTGGCTTCACCTCATATGTATATCCCTTTAAACAGCCAAGCAGCTGACATTCTTACAGCCATGTGAACACGACTTCCTGGTCCAGGCCTTCATCTTGTACTCAAAGTCCTGCCCATCCCCAGCCCTATCCTAGCCCTCCTACCTTCTACTTCACTGCCATAGCCACAGACATCAAGGGGTGTATGAGTTAATTGTTAAATTCAGTTCAACAAGTTCCTCATTAGGGACAAATTACCTGAGTTTGAAATCTGCTAATTTTCCAATCAGAGTGAGTGTTTGCACTTGTGATTTGGAAATAATTACCATATGGTAAAAGCAAAACCTATGTGGGGATTAAAGTAAAGGTGAGGGAGGACAGGCGCTTATTTTGGCATCTTCCCTGGAAACTCATGTTAGCATATGCAGATTAGTTGTGGTGCCTCTGTTTTGGAGTAGGGAAGCTCACCCGAAGCAGTGTCTTTCAAAGGCTATTTTATTTTACATGCAGGTGTCTGGGAAAGGTGACCCCAGCCTTTGGCACGAGAGCATATGGCCTTCACAGGCCAGAATTGGGCCTAGGAAAGAGAAAAGCCTTTGGAGCTCAGCTATTTCATCTACAGATACACTGATTTTTTTCTTTAATCTGTCCTCAATCTGAACCTTCTGCATGGGTGACAAACGTATTTCCTTGGAGGTGGAGGTGATGAGTATAAGTGTTCTTCGTGTGATGTCACAATGAGTATATGCTATTAGGGAAAGCTCATCTGAAAGAACTTGAAGAATTATGTATAGTAGTTGCTACTGAATTTTGTCCCAGTCCCAATCAGTACATTACTAGCTCTAAAACTGTTGGAAATCCAGGCTAAAGAAAGTCACATTTTTAGGTTATTTACAGACCAATGCAGGAAGTCTCTTTTTGAAATTCAGAGGCAGGAAATACTGTTTCCCCCAAAGAGGTACCATCCTTCCTGCTCTTTAATAACTGTAGTTGTACACATTAGCAGCTTCCCTGCTGGGAAATGCAAAACCAACATTGAAACATCCGGAAGTTTATGATCAGGAAGCCCTTCAGCTTTCTTCCTTCCTTCTTATCTCAACTATACTAGTTCATTTTGTCATAGAGGACTTCAAATTTGTTGTCAAAGGAAACAGATGCCTCCCTCCAAGTTTCAGCACACACTAATAATAGCTTCTATTTATTTTCATGCGCTGCCCTTAATCTTTTTAAGAATCTTCTAGTAATGTCCTGGAAGAACCTGAGGCTCCTACAGGACTTCCTGAGGCAATAAAGCTTATTAAATTGTGAGGTGATAGTTGGACCTCTGCTCTCTGTGCTTCCGAAGGCCACCTGTAACTGATGTGTTGTTGGGTCTCAGTGGCAAAGTCATTTTAATTTCTTCATTCACCACCTTCAAACATGTGGCACCAAGTCCCTTTTCTCAGGATACCTTGTACATATCTCAGAACTCTTTGGGCTCTCTTGCTTTGTGGAGTTCACAATGCTAATTACAATTTCAAGATCATATTTACCGGTGTAGAGGTGCACAGGGAAGGGAAGAAGGGAGACAGATCTTCCTATTCAAAGGTCCTTTCCAGGTTGGATGCTGGGATCTGCTCAGTGGGTGTCTCAAGGCAGGAGGCTATTCTGAACGCTGGGGCAGCAGTGGTCAGCTTTTCTTCGACTTCCTGCTCAGGGAACTCCTGCAGAACGGCCCGGTGCTCCTGGCTGGGAGCCGTGGTGAGGGATGAGACCCTTTTCTGCGTTCTGAAGGCCATGGGGTTGATCAAGACTGATCAAGACTGATTTCCTAGTCCTGCGGCCCCTCAGTAGCACGTTGGGAGTCTCTCGTGGTCAGTTGTCTCTAGACCACGAGGGGGCAGCAAACTCCAGCTTCCTACACAACTAGTTCAGAGAGCTTTTATCAAGCTCGCCCAAAAATTATCTTCACCAAGTAACCTGGTCGCCAAATTTCCCTGCGTACTGAGCTCCTCCTCTGGAACTACTCCCTCAGGGCTTGGGGGGAACAAGGGAGCCGCAATATTGCACTCTGCCACCATAGACAGCAGCCTCTCACACCCGCCCCCACCTCTTCTAACAGAAACTGGGAAAAGGTGGTATTTGGTGGTTAAAGGTTGTTGTCTGAATAGAGCCACTTCTGCCCTCTCAGTACTCAGGGAACGTGTCTACCAACTGATCGGAGCCTTTATTTACCTTCTGATACCGGGGATTGAACTCTATCTTCTCACTGAGCTACATCCGCAGTCAATCCCCGACCCCTTTTTAAATTTTTGAGGCAAGGTCTCCCTAAGTTCCTAAATTACCTATGCTGTGTTCGAATTAGAGATCTTCCTGCCTCAGTCTCCTACATGTGCTGGTATTCCAGGCATGCACCACCATGACTGACTCATCTGTAGCCTTTCTTTAGGACTGAGAACATCTAGTGCTTTTCTTTCCAGCTTTAGCTACTCTGGGATGACAGAGGTGAGTGGGAACGACCATGGGCAAAGGGGGGCAAAATGCTTCCCAGCGTTTGCATATTTAAGACTTGTGTTCCCAATTTCCAGTGGGAAAGGACAGAAGGAAAAAAAAAGGAGGCCTATAGGACTGTTTGGTGGGGCTGAGGGGATAGCTCCATGGCACAAATGCCTGCCTGGCAAGTGCAAGGTCCTGAGTTCAAACCCTGGTCCTGCAAAAAGAAATAAAGAAAAAGAAAAAAGGACTGTTTGGCATAAGTTCAGTGAACTCTAAAGTTTATTGTAAGGTTTGAGTAAACCAGCATGAAGAATGGAGGATAGCCAGGGAAGCTATAGCCCTGCACCCTCTAACCGCTAGAGGGGGGTGGGGGTGGGGGTGGGGGTGAGGTGGGCGTTTCTTGACATGAAGAATGATATTTCCTTAACATTGTGTAAAGGGATTTGTAGCTGGAACTTTAAGCGAAATCCCCTCGTGCCCCACCCTCCCAAGCAGAGGAGAGCAAGTGCTCTTAGTCTTTAAATTGGTCATGGACAAGGGGACATAACACTGACACTTGAGAGGCTGAGTTGAAGGATCATAAGTTTGAGTCCTGCCTGGGAAATTTAGTGAAATCCTGTCACAAACAACACAAAACACAAAAACACGTTGGAGCTTCCACTGGAAGAAAGAGGAGAGGAATGCATCTTCATACTCTGAAACACCAGTGATTTGGGGATTATTATTTGGTTGTGTTTGGAGAATGGGACATTTGGATTTGTGGTTTTGGAGGACTTTATGGTTACTGGTAATAATTATGTCCATAGTCAAACCAAAGGAGTGCTGCCCAGAAGATGGAGAAAGAGGAGATCAAAGAGCCAAGGGACGAGGCTATTGCAAGGATCATCTGTGTGAATACAAAGTCACCAAGCATTCTTCTTTGTGTGGCCCTGGCAGGAGTCTCAATGAACCCAGCCCTAGAATCTTCTCGAGGTGGTGGGGAGGTGACTTCTCACCATGCAGAAGGCGAGAGGATTGGTGTAGGAGGTCAGTGAGGTCAATATGATCCTTAACATTGGTTGTAGCAAACTTCTTCAGTGCTACTTTTAGAGAGAGAGAGCATGCTGACATACAAGGCTTTTTGCTAGGTATCTGACAAAAACGCAAGGCACTTATCTACAGTGGGACAAAGTCTACTTAGAAAGAAAAGGGAAATATATATATATATATATATATATATATATATATATGTAACTATGAGTCAAGGAGACTGTGGTACATACTGCTAAAGATATCTTGGTTTACAAACTGAATTTGTTTTCTGATTTTGGGAAATATGGTTGTATTTGTGTGGGGAAGATGGCCATGATCATGTTTGTCATCCAGTGGAATCTGCAAATACAAGTGAAATTTTGCTAAACATTGTAAATCATCCTGGATGGAATTGGGAAAGGTTTTACAAAGGCGTAGCCTGGCTTGGATTTGGATAGTTGAGATAGGAATGGAAAAGGGGTGTTTTAAGAGAGGGAAAGCACACAGAAAAAGGTCCAGAAGAGGAGGAGGAGTCCAGAAGAGGAGGTATTTATAGCATGGTGCCTGTGCAAAGGGGAGTGGAGAAGCTGAAATAATGGCCTGGAGCCTCTTGGTAATTTAAGTGAGACAAACTGAATCAGGAATCCAGTAGTCACAGAATTTAGAACCTCTGTGCCTGAAGGAAGAGCAGAAATTCTAAAACTCTCCCTCCACTTAGCAGAGATCTGTAGCAGAAATATTTGTTACCTTGCAGAAAGCAGAATTGATAATATAGCATTATTATAAGAGCAACACATCATTAAATAAGATGACCAATCGGAAGTGCACGCTCGGGTGTTATGAGTTTCATTTCACTGGGCAAAGCAACAAATTCTGATATCAAGGTATTTTAAGAAATACAGATCTTTACACATTATACTCCCAAGGGTTGATTTTAAAGGAACAGCAAACAGAAGACAACATGACCAAAAGGAGAGTGGGACAGATACTTAAGTAAATGCTCCCAGTTCTGATCATATGACATAGAACTGGCTCAGTGCCACACAATATTGCCTGTGTCTCTGCAGCTACAGAAGAGAAGGGATCATTTTGTCTTTATGTAAGGTTTTTTTTTCTTTTTTACAAGAAGTTGGAGCTAGTGGTTTTAATGTTAAGCATTAAAATTTCAAAAGCTTAAATCTTACATTATGGCAAAGAAAAAGGCTATAGAGGAGTTTAATAATTAAATATAGGGTAGATGATATTAGATTAGACGACATAAAATTGAACTTAATTTGGTAGGTATTGGAGAGCCATCAGGGAAGGTGAGGAACATGGGGTTAGCAGAACATGGGGTCATGTCCCACCATGCTAGAGAATGAAGCCATGGACAGATGAGGAAGGGTGCAAACAAAGTTATTTAAAAGCTATAAAGGGAAGAAAGTGAAAGATATATAGGCAAGGAAGTAAAGCTCCTGCTAGCCAAGAGGGGCCTCTGAGTAGGACAGCTATGGAGGCTCTGTCTAGAAGTTTTTAAGGGATCTAGAAGGGAGCTCAAGCCATTGTGTAAGCTATAAAATCTCTATCCTACAGGTTTCAATTCCTGGTACTGAAAAAAAATCTGGTCTCTCTTATAGGAGACTTATGCATTTTTTCCTGTCTATGCAGTGTTCACTCAGTGTCCATGCACGGGCCATGAGCCTTTGAGCCAGTGGCCTGCCTGATCATGCTCTGGGAAGGTCCCAGAGAGCAGAAGGACACATAGCACATTTTATTTTGTAAGAACCTTGGAGGATTGTGACTCAGCAGACGCCATTTTGGTCTTTCTGACTCCATTTTGGGGCTGCTGTCCTTGCTGCCTAATAAAATCCTAACTATGATGTCAGCTGGGTTTAGCACAGTTTATCTGGCAGGAATGTGTAGGAGGAATTGGAGAGAGAGAGAGAGAGAGAGAGAGAGAGAGAGAGAGAGAGAGCGCACATGGGTTAAATACCGCTTCTGTAGCCACCATGCTTGAAGTAGTACACCTAGATCCAGCCATAGTATAAATCCACTGATAAGTTAAATTAACATGAACCTTTTAAATTAAAGATGGAGAGTTTAAATGTCTCCCAAGATATGAGCTGAGATGGGTAAGCTATAAAAATGAGATTTTATGTCCCAGTTGCTCCAAATATATGCAATGTGTTCTACCAGCCTGATTTTTTTAAAATGTATTTAGTACAGGGTCTACAGGGTCTCACTACACAGATTGGACTTGTAGTGATCCTCCTGTTTTCAGCCTCCCAAGTGCTGGGATTACAGGCATGTGCCAACATGCCCAGTCTCAGTTGTAGTCTCAGCACGCCCCTGGAGTGGGGCTGGCATGGCACACCGGGAATCGAACCGCAGTTCCCACATCTTCCTAAGCAGGCACTTTAGTCTGCTGAGCTATCTCGCCAGCCCAACCAACCTGATTTTAAAACTCATACAGGGCTGGCCAAATAGCTCAGTGGATTAAAGTGCCTGCAAGCAGGCACAAGGGCCGGGAGTTTGAATCCCGAACCTGCTGTGCCAGCCCTGTCCCCAGGGCACACTGAGATAGCAGTTAAGACTGGGCATAGTGGCATATGCCTGTAATGCCAGCTCTTAGGAGACTGTAAACAGGTGGATGACTACAAGTCCAATCTAGTAGTAAAAAATCCACTTAGCATCCCAGCCACATAAACCCACTGCCACCCTCCTCCAAATGAGTCATCAGGTAAGACATATCTGTAGAGTACACTGTGAATGCCGTATACCTTAAAAAATATCTTGTGAAGTATGTATAAGGCCAACTGACAAAGGAATCAAATCCCGTGGGCTTGTCCAGGACTTTGTAAACAGGGTTGGGGTAGCTGTTTAGCATCTCAGAACAAATGTGAGTCATCAGATAGGCTCAGCAGCAGGAAATGCTCTCATCCCATTGTGCTTTGGAATCACTGCAGACTTGTTAAAACACAGACTGCTGAGCTGTACTGACTTTCTGAGCTGCAGGGTCTGGACTGGAGAAGTTGCATTTCTAGTGAGTTTCCAGGAAGCACAGATCTGCTGAGAACCCACAGCTTCACCATGTAAGAGAGTTTTAATATGCACAAGAGATGAATATTCTGCTTCTGAGGAGAGAAGGAAAAGCATGAAAGCTAAACATTTATGTATTTTGGGCAATAGATAAAAATTAGGAAAATATCAAAGGTAATAGTCTAGACATGATATTATTAAGATTCATTTAAAAATCTGCTGGCTGTTTGTTACACAGAAACCTTTAGAAAGAGAAAACACAGCTGGGCGTGGTGGTACACTCCTGCAATCCCAGCTCTTGGAAGACTGAAGAAGGAGGATCCTTGTGAGTTAAAGACCAGCCTGGGCTATGAGTGAGCTCAAAGTCAGCCTGAGCTATATGATGAGACCCCATCTCAAAAAGACAAAAATAAATAAATAAAATAAAATAAAAAATAAAAAAGAAGGAGAAAGAAAGAAAACTCAGAAATTATTACTCTTTGATCCAAAAATTCTTGGAAACAGGAGGGCCTGAGTTCTTTAGAACCAACCTGCTTCCTAGAATATCATTTACTTCATAAAAGTAGCAGGTTTGCATTTCTTTACTATTTCTGGGGAAGGAGTTGACAATTTCAGAATTTCTTCTTCTACTTAAAAATGACATCAGACATCTACTGTGAAAGAATAGCTTCTTTATCCTATCCTACAACGAATTTGGAGGCTTCAAGAACCGTCTTCTTGTCAATACCAAAAGAGGAGATAGTTACAGCAGCAAACGAGGGTGAGAGGGGCTGGAGGCATAAAGGCACCTCTATTTGATCACATCCTGAAATTACAGGGTTGTTGGAAAACTATTATTAAGTTTCCCAGAGAACTAGCAATATTCTAGTTGCCATACTTTTTTTGTTTTGCTTTTGAAGCAAAGCGAAAGCATAAATATAGTCCTAAGAATATCAGTTGCATTTTCTCAGTTTCCATGACTTTAATATTGTGATCAGCTATTGAGGTATTTAGGTGACTGAACAATTAAGGAGGCAAGGTCTTATTTTAGTCAATGGCATGACCATAGCAGATAGCATTACTTCCTAGTATTTAGGATGTAAGACCATGCTCTGAGCCCAGAATTATCCTTGACTCCATTAAACTACCTAGCCTGCCTTCCATTTCCCATCACAGCTTGCCTATGGAGGGTGAGTTTGGTTGCAGAAAAATAAGGATGACTATATGAATGATTATACAAATTTGTCTTTTTGCTCATTAGATATATTGCTTTTCTCAGGAATTATCCCTTCAAAGATTATCTTTAAAAAGGAACACCAAGGTGCATGTGGCCCACATATGGCTATTAAAATTTAAGGTACTATATTTTATTTCATTTTTCTCTCTTTATTCTTGCTTGCTTGCTGTAATCCAGATAATTAATAAAAACCAACCATGCAGAGCTGAGTCCCGCCCTCTCTTGTGTTCTCAGCCCACCTCCTGGTTGCAGGAACAGGTCTGGAGTGGGAGGCGGGGATAGGCAATGCCATTTCTGGGAAATAAAAGCTGGCTCTGAGGGGGAACCCTCAAAACAAAGAGAAATAAATTAAATACCCTCTGGCCCCTCCATTTGGGTCCAGGTCCTTTCCCAGGTCCCCAGGAGCAGAGAGCACAGCACCTGAACTCTGCCGCCTCCCCATGGTCTGGATAGATGGTACCAGGGGCTAGGTGGGTCCAGATCACAGGAGAACCACAGACCAGGGAAGTGGGAGCCGAACTGGGTGCCTGGCAAGGGTGGGGATGAGACCTTAGAGTTAGAAGAGTCTGGTCCCACTGGCAGGGTGCCTGGCAGGAGGGTGGAGGTGTCAAGGCAGCTTCTTCAGCTGAGTGTCCTCTGTGCACTGGGGAAGGGGTGGATTGTTCAACTGAATGATGAGTCCACTGGCCCATGTGGAGTGGAGTAGGGGTAATGCAAAAGGCGAGTCCACCGGGGAAGGAAAAAGATGGACCATTCTCCACCCTGTGGGGGGTGAACCACCCAAGGATTGGGAAGGCAGCCACAGACAAGATGGAGGGAAGTGGGGATCAGTGTGGACTGTAGCGAGGCAGGGGAGCCCATGGAGCAGGAGGAGTGTGTGTGTGGGGGGAACTGCTGTGTCCACATTCACTTCAGAAGTCAACGACCAAAAGGAGAGGAATGGGAGAATGAATGGAGGAAGTGGGGCTGCCCTCCTCAGGGCCACTGGGTTGATGGGGATGAGGAGGAAGAGGTGGAGAGTTGGGTGAGGAGCTCAGGACCAGGCCTTGTCCAAGCCTCCGGGCTTCTTCAAGAAGTCGCCACCTCTCAGGCCATCAGTGATTTCCTGGAAGATGGTGAGCATGGAGTGCCAGACTCTGTCAGCCAGAACGGGAATGTCATCTGGCGTCAGCCCTTCTGTGGGCACTGGTGGCGCTACCTGCACCTGACACTGCCCTGAGATGAAGTGACATTCTGTCTTGCAGTAAAAGACTCGGTAGGAAGACGTGACTATGGGCATAATGGGAACCTGGACCTGGACTGCGAGATGGAAGGTGCCACGTTTAAAGGGCAGCATGGAGCCATTGTGGTTTCTTGTTCCTTCAGGAAAAACCCAAACTCTCACGTTCTGGGTGAGCAGGGTCTGGGCCATCTCTGACGTGACACTGATGGTGTCCCCCATGCACTTCCGGTTGATGAAGATGACTCCGGCCAGTCAGCAGACCAGCCTGGTGGAGCCTGCCTACAGCAACTCGTGCTTGGCAGTGGGCATGCACCAGCCTGGCAGGACCTCCATCATCCCAAGCAGGTTCAGGGAGCTCTGGTGGTTGGAGACCACGATGTAGGGCTGTGAGGGGGGAAGCGGTGAGTCTCCCGCACCTCTACTCAGATCCCGTGCAGGTATTTGATGTGGAGCAGCATCAGGAGCAAGATCCATGTTCTCAATGTTGTGTCCACGCATGGCGCACACAAGGATGGCCAGCATGACCAGGAAGAGGATCCAGCCATTGTAAAAGTCCATCTTGAAGAAGTACTTGGCTCTGGGGGCACAGAACCACAGGGTGGGCATCAAGAGCAGCAGCAGCAGCACTGTCCATGCCCCTGGCCACAGCTCCATCCTGGCCACCTCAGAAGAGTGGAGGGTCTGGGTTCGGCCCCCTCCCCAGCCAGGCTGCGGCAGGGGTGGTGGTGGCAGGCTGTGTCTATGTCTCGGTTGGGGTGTTAGTGCCAAGGGGGTGGCAGGATTTGAGGGTATCCTAGTCCAGGCCAATGGAGGGGTGATGGGAGTGGAAGGCTGGGCCCATAGCAGTAGGAACAGCATGGGTGTCTTCGTTGCCCCTCCCCACCTTCCCGCCCCCCTCCCTTCCCGCTGTCTCTCAGGGCTCTAAGTTAGTTTAAATTAAGTTTACAACGTGGTCCCTCACTTGCAATAGCCGTATTATCAAGCTCTTTGTGTGGTTAGCGGCTCGCACATTGGAGAGCACAGAGTAGTGCAGACTACAGAACATTTCTGTCCTCACAGAACGTTACACTGGCCAGTGCTGCTAAAAGCAAACAAGAAAGGAGTTTCTGAAGCCAAGACTCCAGGCACATGGAGCTAGCAGGCTCCTGACATGCTGTTCCTCCCTCCTTCACATATAAAAATGCACATAACCCCCAGAGGCCACAAGGAAAGATGCTCTGGACCATTACCTTTGGGACACTCCAACCCTGTGCCTACTGGCGGGACTGATTGAACAGTGTTGTGTAGAACCAGTTGTGAAATTTGCTAGCATTTCCTCTAGAGAGCAACAAACCTTTTATGTTTGTATACAGCTTTGTATATAGGAGTTTCCTCTTACAACAGCTGCGGGTGGTAAGCAAGCCCATGAGAAAAAGGAGAACAAGATCAAAAAACAAGGAGTTGCTTCCAAATGTGTGTACATCAGAATTTCTGGAGGGCCTGCGGGTTTTTAATGAATGTCTGTTTCTGAACATATTTTCATTATTTTGCCTTCATATTTGACCAATGTCTTAGTTAAGTACAAAATTTTAGGTTCTAACATTTTGTTTCCTTGTTATTGAAGATCTTGCCCAGTGGCTTCCAATACATGGTGCTGAGGTATCTGGATCAGTCTAATTTTGGATACTTTGCAAATGTCATGATTTTTCACCTCTGAAGGACTCATTTAAACACAAATGACAGGCCCTTGTCCCATAGTTTCTGATTCAATAGACCTGTGCTGGGTGGAGCTTGAGAATTTTTTTGTTTCTCACAAATACCCGGGTCAAAAATACCACTCTCTTGGGCTGGGGAGATAGCTCAGTAGAATAAGTGCTTGCCTGGCAAGCGCAGTGGTTCTGAGTTCAATCCCCGGTACCGCCAAAAAATAAAAATAAAAAAAATGCCACTGGGAACCACACAAAACCATTGCCATCGTGACATTGCCTGTCCTCACCTAATGTGATAATGATTTGGGCTTTCACTACTTTAGTACGATGGGCTCTTGCTCTGGTAGGGCTGCTTTGGCAAGCAGCATGTGTCCACTCATTTGAATCATTATGCATCTGCTAGTTTGATGATAAAGTGAAGTGGAGACAACTTAAATCAAGTCCAAGGTGATGTTCTCCCTGCCTTGGCATCTGATGGTGACATTCCCAGATTGTGGGCCAGCCAAGTTTAGTAGGTAGATATTTGAAATCCTCACTTTTATATGCTTGAGCTCAGAAAAGGAAAAAAAAAAAAAAAACCTTCTCAAGGCCATAAAGCTAGTAAGACGTCAAACCAGGATATGGATCCATGATGCTCAACTTCAGTTTTGATGCCAATATCCAGGGCTACATGAAAGTGTTCTTAGGCTCATGATGTTTACAAAGTGATAGTGGGATCTGTTTTGATTTCTTTTTCTTTTTAAAAATGTATTTGGTACATGGTCTCACTATGCAGCTCAGACTCATAGTGATGCTCCTGTTTTCAGCTTCCCCAGTGCTGGGATCACAGGTGTGCACCACCATGCCCAGTCTTGGTGGCTGACTCAGCTTGCCTGGGGGCAGGGCTGGCACTGCACGTGGTGCTGGGAATTGAACCCCGGTCCCTGTGTTTGCCTAAGCAGGTGCTTAGTCCACTGTGCTATCTCGCTAGCCCATCTGTTTTGATTTCAACTGTAAAAGCCTCCCAGGGTTGGCTAGGGCTTTTTTTTTTTTTTTTTTTTTTTTTTTTTTTTTTTTTTTTTTTTTTTTTTTTTTTTTTTTTTTTTTTTTTTTTTTTTTTTTTTTTTTTTTTTTTTTTTTTGAGGGGGGTGCAATTTCGTGGAGATCAGCTGGGCCTGTTTCCAAAGCAGCTGCTTGGTTGTTTGCGCACTCAATTGACACTTCAACTGCTATGGTGGCCTTTTTGGTTTTCCTTTTTAAAGATGTACTCTTGCTATGTTACTCAGCCTGGTCTCAAACTCCTGGGTTCAAGCAATTTCCCTGCTTCAGCCTCCCTAGTAGTCAGGACTATAGATGTGGACCCCTGTGCCCAGCTCTGCGCTGGATTAGATCATCTTATAGCTTTTGATTATTTTTATTCAGTTGTCTAATTTATTCTCAAATTGGTTACTGGCTAACGAGTGGCGGCATCAAAAATGCCAACTTAAAACTGAATGAGTTACTGAACTGTTCCCTTAAAATGGTTAATATGGTTAAAAAAGTAGAATGAATACATGAAGGACATAAAAACGATAATTCTGAATTCTGACCTCAGAACTACCTATAAAGTCCACTCATATTATCATTTCTAAGTACATTAAATTAGCTCTAGCTTTTTAAGATGAATGTTAAAAGGAGAAACTTTTATCTAATTTGGCTTTCTTTCATTGGAAATAAAATCATCCCACCCAACAGTGTTATTTCTGGAAAGTACTTGCAAATAGCAGCCAGAAAGTGCTCATGTCTCCTCTTTTAGAAACAAAACATGAAAATTATAATGATAAAGTAATTGATTTTTTTAAGCACAAAATTCAAGAACTCCAAATATCAGGTCACAGAAGCTGTTTGGAGGGCTTCAACACATAGTTAAGTTTCAATCTACATATTAATACACATTTGGTCCATAAACACAGTATTAAAATGTCATTTTGAATTTGTAGATAAACCATGCTCTTTCTTGCATACTTAATCTGAAATAAATTAAACAGCATGCATCACTTGTTAAATGGGAGAAAGTCAAATTTTGTCTTTATATTTTATGAATGTCATTAAAATATATATTAAAATGAAAATTATAAATCCATCCTTGATAAAAATACAGATCTAAATGCACTTTTTAAAAACACAAAGTTACTTGCTTTTATATGCCACACTAAATGTAGCATTTCTGTGGGAGTTGATGGGATTACAGATTTTCAGGAATGCTGGCTTTAAGGGCGGAGACTGGAAGAGGGTGGAGAGGTAGGGTAGGTTGGTGTGTGTCTGAGTGTATGTTTTCTGTTAGCCAGGGCTCTAGCACAAACAATAGAAATCTAATTCAAGACTGTTGAAGGAAGAAAAGGGGCTCATTGGCTCAGGAAACTGGCAAGTAAAAAGATAAAGTCTATTTCAAGGACTTTAAGTGATCAGATGATAACATAAGGGCTATCTGCCACTCCAGTCTTCTCTCAGCTCTGCTTCCCTACATTGGCCTCTCTCTTTTTTTTAAAGGTCCCACTATGCAGCTCAGCCTGGCCTTGAACTCACTTTGGAGCCCAGGATGGCCTCAAATTCTGGCCACCCTCCTGCCTCAGCCTCCTGAGTACCAGGATTACAGGCATGTGCCACCACACGATTTGTGTTGGTTTCTTTATTGCCTAGGTATTCTTCCATGTGGTTGTAGGAGGGAGTTATGCTCATGTCATCCAGCTTAGTTGATCCTGGAAAAAGAGAGTTTCTTTTCTTCTCCATAGGTGAATGGATGAATAGGTAATAGGAAGGAAACAAGCAAGGACAGAAGAGATACAATTCCAAGAACAAATACCTTATCTCTACTTGGGTCATAGCTCCAGTGTGGGGGAGTTATGATTGGCCAAGGTTTGATGTTATGCCACCCTTGTCATCAAGGTGAGGGGGTAGAAAACCACAGGAAGTGACAGGAAAGCAGTTCTGTAGGACAATGAGACTTCTGTTACCAGAGAAAGGATGGTTGAGGTGCTGGACCGACAGTCACAGGCAACAGGTCTGATGGGTGTCTGTGTGACTTAGATGTTTTCCAAGTCTCCAGATGCCTTCAGTGTGAATTCCTGAGTTGTCCCTCCAGATCCAGCCTGGAAGGTGGTGGCTTCTGGTTGGTTCTCACCGATGGAGTCCACCAGCAGTAGAACAGGCACAGAGGGAGGTCAATGTATTACTCCCCTGGCTCACTCCCTGCTGGGTTTGGTGGACAGCAGCTGTTTTCCTTTAGTAAAGGCCATGGCTGCCATCATGCAACCATCTCCCACTGCTGTGTCACCTACCAATTTAGGCAATGGCTCCCTGTCTTTGCCTCTTCAGGCCTAGGTGTGAGAGTGACTCCTGCTATTGCTGCTCCCAGGCATGTTTCACTGTCTTCTGCTGATTTCCTCTGTAGGAACATATATGGTAACTCACTGTTATAATTCTGCTCCTCTTAGATGCCCCCTTTTACATGTATCCACCATCTCAATCACCTTGATGTATACAGGTCAGTAGTATGAAAGATCTTTAGAACTTCTTCCTCTTGCAAAACAATCTACATGACCTTTTAACAATGCCTCATCTACTGGGTGTGGTGGTGCACGCCTGTAATCCCAGCACTTGGGAGGCTGAGGCAGGAGGATCGGTGGAGTTTGAGACCAGCCTGGGCTACAAAAGTGAGCTCAAAGCCAGCCTGTACTGCATAGTGAGACCCTATCTCAAAAAGCCAAAAACAAAACAACAATTCTTCATCTTTCCCTCCAATGTGGTTCCTCCTTCACAAACCTCCATGTCAGTTCCTCCAGTAACCACCATTCTACTTGTCTCTATGAATTAAACTACTTTAGAAGTCATGTATAGATGGAATCACATAGTATTTGTCCTTCTGTGACTGTTTTACAGTTTTTCACAGAACACAGTGTCCTCGTGGTCCATCTAAGTTGTAGCACATGGTTGTATTTTCTTCCTTTTTAAGGCTAATGACTATTTCACTGTATGTATAAAACCCACATTGTTTATCCACTGATCTATTGTTAGACAGGTTGTGTCTACCTCCTGGCTATTGCAAATAGTACTGCTATAGACATGGCTGTGTAAACATCTATCTGAGACCCTGCTTTCAGCCATTTTGGATCTCTAGCCAGAATCAAGATGGCTGGTTCATATGGTAGTCCTGCTTTTAGCTTTTTAAGGCACCTCCATATTGTTGTCCATAGTAGCTATCCCATTCTGCAGTTCAACCTACAATAGTAGTTCCAATTTTTCCACACTCTCACCTAATAGGTATGAGGTCACTTCTCATTGTGCTTCTGACTTACATTTCTCTGACGCAGTTCTCATAATATTGAGCATATTTGCCTGTGCTTATTGGCCATTCATATGTCCGAGAGTGCTTAAAACAGTGTCTGGAAATATAGCGAGCACCAAGTAAACATTAGCTGTTATTGAAGAGGAGGAGGAAACAGAGTAGGGGGAGGGGAAAAGCACTAGCTTTCATGACCTCATCCACTCAGGCATCTTCTTCTCCCCCTCCTTCCCTTCCTCCTCTGCCTCCTGTTCCTGGCCAAGTCTCACTATTGTTACCCAAGCTGGCCTTGAACACACAATCTTTTCACCTCAGCTTCCCTAAGTAGCTGAGATTACCCAGACAGGCAAGCATCAAACAACTTCTTTACATATAACTTAAACTCCCTGTGAACAATTTGATACCAAACGCTATATTATTTAAGTATAATTAGCTATTTTTCTAGTTCAGCCACATAGCAAAAGTTGGGAAAAAAAGAAGTAAAATATGTTCGCAGTAAATGGCCCTAAAAGAAGACCCTGAAATGAGGATGCATATGCAAGTGGTTTATTAGGGATACACTCCCAGGAGAAGCAGGGATTGGGGGGGGGATAGAGGGACAGAACAGAGAAGGGGAGGAAGCCAAACAAAAAGAGATCTTAAAGTTCTTGCCTCAGCATGATCCCCCAGGGGAATTCTTGAGGGTAAGTCAAACCCAAGAGTGAGTCCCAAATCCAAGGAGGCATTTGGACTCACAGATGCCCACACCTGTGGTCACTGGCTCAACTCCTCCCTCAGCTGCCTACAACCTTAGGCACTTATGCCTTCCATCCATTGAACAAACAAGTGGCACAAGCCAGAAAGTACAGACAAGGTTCAGAGTGGAGGTGGAGGGAGAGCCTCACAAACAGGGTAAGACTTACATACCTCCAGTCAGGGGTGTCTTAGGCTGAGCCCCTGCCGCTCTGATAGCTTGGATCTAGAACCCAGTGGGGAGGAGAAGGTGGGGCAGTCAAGCACTAGCATGCTGTTGGTACCTGTGAACAGTGTACCCAGGCAACTGGGGCTCAGTCCTTCTGGGAACATTTAGGAGATGACTTAGCATGTACTTCCAATTTGTCCCCCTTGGGAGTGAGAAGCTAGGGTACTTTGCCATCGAATCCCTTTTGTCAATGGCCAAGGAATGCTTTCCTGGCACTTTAGGCCTGCCTTGGGTCTATGGTGAGCTCCAGGAAGAGTAGCAGTCAAAAACTGTCAGCACTCCAGCTGGGGAGAGCTGAGCGGATATGGGCAGGACAAAGGAAGTTGGAGAAGAGAGAAAAGGGACTGATGGGAAGAAACCATCAAGGCTGCATCTCTTCAAAAGCTTTGATTTCAAAGGGTTATGCGCAAAGACAGAAAGCCAGTACCCTTAAAGAACAAACTCAAAGCAAAGCAGATATTTATCAGAATGGAAATCAAAAGATTAGAAAATGCTCAGATTTGAGGCAAATCTAATGTGAGCAATGAGAAGGCTTTTATTTGTATTTGAGCCAGGAATAAAATAAAGGGTAGTTTGGTTTGAAATGAATGAAATAATACAAAGGATAGGAAAAAGGAACCACACAACTCCTAGTTTACTCTCTGTTTTGCTAATTGTTGATTATGAGGTGTGCTTTTTAACATGAAAAGGGTACAAGACTAGTTTAAGCGAGGGAGAGGCAAAAATGTAAGAGCACTTGAGTGTTTCAAACAAGTTCAAGTCAGGCAATACGTAGGTGGAAGGGGCTGACACTGAGGGTAGTGTGTTCAGTTTTGTATGTCAGATTTTCAAAGAAGCGTTGTCTCCAAAAAAGGGAGGGGGTACCTGGGAAGGAATGTTCTGAAAACTATGGCAAAAGAAAGCTATGACTGCTGGGTGGGGTTCGGCTGGCGAAGAGGAGGCTGCAGGAAGGCCATGGAGCTAGAGAGATGTGAAGGGCTGCCATTTGGAAAAGGATGAGATTAGGCTGTAGTAGGGGAGAGATAGCATTAAGCCCGGTAGGGTAATGTTCCAGGGAAGCACAATCTGAATATCGATTTCCGTATTAAACTTTTTTTTGCCTTTTTGAGACAGAGTTTCACTATGCAGTTCAGGCTGGCCTTGAGCTCACTCTGTAGCCCAGGCTGGTCTCGAGCCCACAAGGATCGAGTTCACAGGGCTCTTACCACAACCTCCTGAGAGCACTGGAATTACAGGCTTGAGCCACCATGCTCAGCTAGTATTAAATTTGTGAAGGCTTAGGCACAATTAGCCTTGAACAACTGCCTGAAACTAATGGTGTCTTCATCACAGGAAAGTCCAAATCGAGAATATCTAAACTTTCCAGGGCTATGAGGAAATCTGTGGCCCAGGTCCTGCAGCAGGCCATTTGTTATCACTGAAAGCTCTAAAAGATTTGCTGCATCACTGGTATTCATTCTTAGTTTTATTAGTCTGTGGACTTCTTTGAACATCTGATAAGAGCTACGGATTTGCCATGTGTTAAAATGCTTATAATACTCAATGCACCACTCTTGGTGTTCAATGTCATGTAGCTTGTATTCTTGAGCAGGACCATGGTCCCCAAGAAGCCTGCCACTGGACAGATACTTCTGTCCCTAAAATTACTGGGATTCTAAATCCTTTTCCTCTAAATTGCATTTTGACAATTCTGTCCTCAGGAACCCTTTGTAAATAGTTTCATGGCTTGATACAATAAAAAAGACCAACACAAACAAAAAAAAGCCCATCTGCTTCATAATGTATGTGGAAGGCGCTGTCATTGAGGGTAGTGCACAAATACTTAAAATTTTAAACCAATTCTTAATTCCTGTGTGCTTGCCACTTGCCACACAATGCCAGATCCCAAAGGCTGGACTCCGTAAATCATGAAAGGGCTCCATTTCAGTATCAGTTGCCTCTGCTTCCCAGCTGTGTGCAGCCGGGTGGGGTGTGTGTGTGTGTCGGGGGGTGGGGGGGGGACAAAAAATGCTGTAGTACTCAGAAATGCCACAAGATGACATCCTTGGGAAAGTCTTGCTTCTGTGAGTTGATTTCGCAGCTCTGACGTCTGTTCTAAACATAGCCTTATAAACTGCTTGTGGAAAAGAAGAGAAAATCTATTATGGGGGAGGAAAAATACCGATGACAAAACAGCCCTGACATTTTTCTGCATTTTGGAATATAGAGTCAAGCCTTGATTATTTTCTTCTTCTTCTTAATCATTGGCTTTGGAGACAGGAGCATCGATTTATGTAATACATTAGTGTGTCTTTCATGCCAATACATACATTTCCTGCCTTTGCCAATGCTGTGTGATTAAGAAACTGCTGGTAACTTGGGGCAGCGATTTGTTCTTTTGTGATTAGGAAGCTGCGCACTGTTTGCTTTTTTTTTTGAGATGAGGTCTTCCTATGAAGTTCAGGCTGACCTCGAACTCACTATGGAGCCCAGGCTGACCTTGAAATTGTGGCAATCCTCCTGCCTCAGCCTCCCAAGTGCTACAATTACAGGTGTGTGCCACTGTGCCTGGCTACATGTTCATTTTTCTATTGTTTCTGGGCCTTATTTCATTTCAGAGAGAACACTGGGTTTGCACAGAAACATAACAAAACACCCTTCTGGAAAGGGAGGAACAGGATCAGATTGGGCTCTGCTGTGAATATAAGGCCAACTGCAAAGATCAAGGACAAAGGGGCAGGCTGGAGCCCTAGGCCAGGCAGCAGGATTATCTGCTGAAACAGACATTTCCAAACTTCTCTCTTGCTCCTTCACTATTTTTTCTTTAAAAATCCCATGCTCATGCCCCAAGAAACCCCATGGTCTCATTTCTCATTTTGCTGCTTGGGTGGCACTTGCTGCCACTTGTTAAGCTTCCTTCAGAGAGGGAGTGATGTCAATTAGAGCACTACTATTTGGGCTGAGAAAGAACCCTCCATTGGCTTGTGGTCTTTGGCAGGCAGCTAACAAAAATAACAAGCTCCACACAGATGCCATGTTTCTCGGGGGCATGGCTCTGGCTGGTCTGCTTTGCAGTTTTGTACCTGCAAGTGGAAAATCACTGCTTTAATGAGCCACATACCCTGTGGTAGAAAATGCCTGAAATTACTCAGTAGAGGAAAGCTGCCTTTTAAAAGGTTTGTGCGAAGAGGCAATACAGAACCCTACGAATTCCACGGGGGATTCTTTTCTCTTAACATCTATTTCAAGGACAGCTCTGCTAGCGACCTGCATTTCTGAGCAAAGGGCAGTGAGACAAAATTCCAAACTAGGCACAACTGTGGCCAGCAAGGTGCAGTCACCTAGAGCACATCTTTCCCTGCCCGGCTCTGTGCTGGGCATTCATGGTAATGCAGAAATTAAAACGACATCGTTCCTCTCCTGGGAGCTTCCAACCTAGTGGGAGAGGCAAACATACAGAGACCCCATGTTATGCCAGGAATTATAGTTGAGTTCCAGAATCAAAATAAAATCAAAGTACAGCTCTACTTGGCTGGGAAAGGCTACAGCAATTGAAAACCTACTCAAATGCAGACTGCTAGCAAAGTCAAATTATCTTTTGTCCTCGAGATGTAACTGGCTGGATGTGGGTTATTTTTTCCTTCTTTTTCATACTTTTATGTTCTTTGTAAAATTTCTAAAATAAGCATGTTTAGTCCCCCCCATTATAAGAACAAGTGGAAATCTGAAGAGGAAAATGTATACTTTTTTGGCAACAGTCATAATAATGTTAACAAAAGCAAACACTTCTTCAGTGGTTACTATGGTGCCAGGGACTGCTCCAAGTGCTTTTATATGTTAACTCATTTAACCCATTTGTGAGGAAGGTTGCACATATTGTAAATTCTCACATGAAGTTCATGTATGTTACTTAGAAAAAAATCAAGGAACAAGAATTTGAAGAAGAAAAAATGTATCATATTCCATTGTTACATGCCATTCCAAAAATGGAATGCCAAGCATAAGAGTATTAATCCTCACAACCACCCTGTGTGACAGGCACTACTATTAAATGCATTTTCTAAAAGAAAGAAACCAGGGCACAGAGAAGTTAAGCAATCTGCCCCAAATTACACAGGAGTTAAGCGGCTGAGCAGGTTAGCTGTTGAGTGCAAGTTGCCTAATTTAGTGAATATTCTGAAGGAAGAGTTTTTCCTTCTCAGTTATTTCCTCCAGGTAACTGAAGCTTGGCATTGTGTGTCCCGATTGGGCTGGGGAATGAACCATTCCCGAGAACTGGAAGAGTCAGACAGTGGGGATACTAGGGTTGGAAAGGCAGCTTCAAATCTGGTTGAGTCTCTGGAAAACTTCCAAGTGCAGACCAAGGAGGTGCCAGCTGGTTAGCCTAGAGTGTCCTGAAGGCCTGAGGGAAACAGAGAAGTCCTTATTTGGAGAAGCAGTTGACCCTTTAGGAGAGCCTGGGATGAGAGTTACACAGGAAGGAGCAGAGTGTCCCGGAGAAGGGGGTAGGAGATAGGGGGTAGGGGATTTGAGTCATAGGTTAGGGGTGGGATTGGGGTTAGGGTTAGGAAACAAGGATTAAAGGTAAATGATAGCATTTGGGATTATAGGGCTGGAGAGATAGGTCGGCAGTCTAAGCACCTGCCTGGCTAGCATATGGACCTGGGTTCGATCCCCAGTACTGCATGCTGTGCTGGCCCAAGAACCCCAGGTGAGTCATGCCAGCCCCCAAAACTGGGTGTGGTGGTGCACACTTGTAATCCCAGAGCTGGGGAGGCTGAGACAGGAGGATCATTAGGAGTTTGAGCTGCATAGCCACACCCTAAATCAAATAAATTAATAGATACATAAATAAAGAGATTAAAGATAAAAATTAAAGTTCATTTTAGGGTTAGAGGTTAGGGACTAGGGTTAGGCGTTAAGATTAGTAAGGCTAGGGAGATAGCTCAGCGGCTTAAGCACCTGCTTGGCAAATGCAAGGTCCAGAGTTTGATCCCCTGCACTGAAAAAAAAAAAAAAGAGAGAGTTAGGATTTATAGTGTCACGGCAGCCAGCCAACCTCTAGCTCTTCTGAGTGGCTACCATTCCTAGTCAGTTGGCTGGGGTATGGGAGAAGACATAAGAACCTGGGAGAACGAGTTTTAAGAGTGTAGTAAGACTTCAGACCCAGGAGGGTTATGCCCACACCAGCTCCTAAATAGAGACAGACCTGGAACTAAGAGGGTTTCCCATGACAGGAGCTGAGCTCAGATCTGGGGGCGGGGGGAGCCATGACCAGGCAGGAGAGAAATTTCAGAATTATAACTGTGTCACAGCCATAGCCAGATGCCCTACTATAATAGTCTCCTTCCAAGATGGAACCTGGGAACTGAGAGCAGAGTTGAACTGCAGGGTGCGATCTAGTGTACATTTATGTAATTTAATTTTTAATAACAACTGTCTTGCAACATTCCTGACAATTTGTCAGCTCTAGCAAGCTGGGACAAGCCTGCTGGAACACATCACTGGCCTGACCCTATATCCAATCCTTTCTATGCCCATTGTGGCTGTCTCTAGATCATCAAGCGTCTAGTTACACATGAACATCCAGGAAGACTCTGATTCCTCATGTGTCACCTACTGGAAAGAGACACTTCAGAAGTACCTCAGTTACAAATCCCTATTATGGACATTGTACAAACAGCTATCTTATAGTTTAATTTAAAAATCCAAATAAGCAGAAATCCCTTTTCTATTGGTGTACATGTGAATACATGTTCTTTGGGCTATGAAGATGATATGTGGGAAACAGTGTTCTATCTTATGATGGTGAAGAATACATGGTGAAACCTACAGGATGTGTGGGCACATGTGTTAACACATGCATATACACACACACACACACACACACACACACACCCCTCATTAAATACTTTTTGCCAGGTGACACTTATGCCTGCAGAGCCTCATGTATCAATTAGCTATTGGCACTCTTATGTTGTATAGTAAACCACCCCAAACTCACTGTGTTAAGACAATAATTAATCTTCCTCACACATCCACAGATTGGCCTATCTAAGCTCATCTTGCCTGGTCTTGGTTCTAAGGCTCAAGTCAGGACTAGGTCTACTGTAGGAGTCTCTCATCCTCTCTGAGCGAGTGGGCAACTTAGGCCACATTCTGGTCACAACAATGGCAGAAAACAATAGAAGAAGCCCAACTCTAAAGTCGTATTTCAAGGCTCTGCCTGCATCAAATATGCTGGCATTGTATTGGTTAAAGTATGTCATATGACCACACCTAATATGAGAAGGTAGGGAAATATATTGTTTTCTAGTGACAGGAATCACAAATGCTCAAAACAAAAGGCATAATGTGGGGAAAGGTGAAGAATCAAGGCCAATAATGCAGTCTTCCATGTCATATGTTTAGTGAATGAACTCAGCCATCAGTTTCTGACCCTTCTGACTCATTGTGTATATTTGCTGAGCTAAGTGTGTAGGCGGAGAAGAGAGATCATTGTATTCTAATATATAGCACTAAGGAGATACAGTTCCACAAATCCAAATGCTTATAGCATACTTTTCCCAGCCTTTCCTGGCTGGGCCATACCTGGCAATATGTTGGAGTAGGTTGTTTCTCAGTATAGAGTTGCTCAGTTGGCCACTGATCTGTTCGTTTGTTTGCTCATTTTCTCTGCCATGCCTAGATGCACCTGGAATCCATCTTTCTCTACCCAATGTGGCTGCTGCTGCCTCCCTCCCAAGGCATGAAAGGAGAAAGGAAGGAGTTCTAGATACTGCACAGGCAAAATAGAGTGGGCATAAGTGGGCAAACTGATCTGGATTTGAAGTTCTACCTCTCACTAGCCAGTGATATGAATTTATGGAAGCTTCTGTGATGTTCATTTCTCTCAGTCACATAGTAGAGATTAACTGTACACATTTCACAGGGTGGGCGTGGTTTATGTGATCAAGGTTATTAACACTGAACATGATGTCGAGCATGTAGAAAGCATTTGGTAATTGTTTTTGGTTGGGAGACAGTGTTACCAATTACAATCCAATCTTGAAAGGACTTTAGAAATACCAATGGTAATTTCAAATCCTGTTAAGCAGTAAGCTAGTTTCTGGGAAAATGCTCATTGTTTTCTAGGAAGGCATAATGTGTGAGTCAGTGTCAAGATGACTTTGAACTGCTCTGTGGAAAACTCGGAACTGGCTCTTCTGTACCTAGAGGCAACCCAAAGGTCACTTCATCCCTAAGCTGGTTCTCAACCTCTGGACCTTGCTTCTTGCTCATGGCTATGTCGTGTGACTCCATTTACAGTGCACACACACAGACTTCTTTTGCAGATGACAATATTTCCTTCAAAATGGGGCATGTTCTCTACCAAGGTCCAGGCAAAGAATTTGGAGTGCGGGAGAGAGAGAAGAGGGAAATAATCTTTAAGGCTCAGAGTGAATCCTCCCTACCAAACCTGGGGTTAACTCTCTTTAATTTCGTTGCCTTTAGTGGGTAATTGTGTTTTATTAAAATATGTGGACAATTGGTCTGAAGCCAAGAAAGCGTACTTATTTAGACTAACCATTCTTTCTCCACTTCACCTATAATTCAAATCAATGAACATTTACAGGAAGTCTTCATAGACAAAATTAAAGATTTAAACAAACCAGAGGAATGAGAAAGACTGGGAGATTGGCATTTTGCAGGGAGGCCATTGGGCTTCTCAGAGGTGATTAACCAATTGGCATGGGAGTAGAAACCTATGAAGAACATTTGGGAAATCTTCCCACTTCATATTTCTGCCTGACTCTACCTCCATCCCACTCATTCACTAAAAAATAGAGAAGTATTATAATTGAGTTCCTGGTAAATTTTTCTTTTTATTCCTCCCTCAGCAAATTCATGATAGGCAGAATTTGAATTCTACTGGCAGGAAGATGGAAAATTTCTATAAAAAGGCCAAGGGCTTTCTGGAAGGCAAGGCACTACAGCACTAAGCCATTGCCCTGAGATGAAATCTGTTAAAGTGGTTCTAGGTGACAGAGGACAAACACAAGAGGTAGGGAATGGCACCAGAGGTAGGGAATGCAATACAGCTCCTGTTGGGGGCCAGAACAGTGGGCTGTCTGTAGCTTGGAATCAGACGCAGTATTACTAGATGGAATACTAGTGGGGGGGG